>JAVXUP010004708.1:0-27317 GCA_033070095.1 Escallonia herrerae
CTTTTGTTTCTTGCACTATGCCTTCTCTCCCTCTATTCTTTGTGTACTTTGGTAGTTGCATGTTGAAAGCTTGGGATGAACCATGCTAAGCCACGTCTCTATAAATGTCAAAAGAAGGCTGAAAAGAATATCCAAAGTCCTTATTAGGTTAGGTTAGTAGGCGTATTATGAGATGTTGAGTTTCTTGATAGTGCTTAATTAAGTGCTGCTGCTGAAATGATTCTGAAAAGTTGTAGCAGTAAGCATCTTAACTTTTGCTGTTGGATAACTTCCTCTTTGAACTATTCTTCTTGAATGAACAATAGTTTGTGCAAATATACACAACATGTGACAGGTAGTTATGGTTTTGGTTCAGCTTGTTCTTGCTAAACTTCAGTTCTAATCATTTTTTTAAGTATTTCTGCAGAATTTGGAATTCTTTGTTTCTTTTTTTTTTTCTGGAATTAGATTGTTATGTCTTGTTATTTATGCATCTAGGTAAATATTTGATGAGTATTTGAGTTTGTTTGAGGAATCGATATGGATATGGAGATGGATGAAAGTTCATCTATTGGTGTTAGTTCAACATTTGGTGTTAAAAGGAAGCTTACATCTCTTGCTTGGGAATATTTTGAGCGTTTTCAGAAGGATGGAAAACAAAAGGGAAGGTGTTTGAAATGTACGAAGGAGTATGAGGCGGGTAATAGTGGTACATCTAACATGTTACGACATATCATTAAGTGTCGTGACGGTGAGAAACAAGCAGATTATGTGCCACTAGACCATGATAAGTATCGAGAAAAGTTGAGCATTTCTATTGTTAAGCACAATTATCCATTTTCCTATGTTGAGCATGAAGGAACTCGAGAGTTGCATAGTTTTCTAAATTCTGAAGTCAGACCTCTTACGAGAAACACCGCAAAGGCTGATGTGTTAAAAATTTATGAAGAGGAAAAAGATTTCTTGAGGAGTGAGTTAGCATCTATTCCTGGTAGAGTTTGTTTGAGTACAAATTTGTGGACCTCTATTGCAACTGATAGTTATATGACTCTTACTGCTCATTATGTGGACAAGAATTGGGATTTGCAAAAAAAGATTTTGATATTTCGTCACGTACCCCCTCCCCACAGTGGTAGTTCTTTGGCTAAGAAGGTGAATAAGTATTTGAAGGAGTGGGGCCTTGAGAAAAAAGTGTTCACTGTTACGTTGGATAATGCCAAGTATAATGATGTTTTGGTTGATAAACTGAAAGACCAGCTTCTCTTGAGCGATGGATTGGTATACAATGGTGAGTTTCTTCATGTTCGTTGTAGTGCGCATATACTAAACCTTATTGTACAAGATGGCTTGAATATGATTGATGAAGTTGTTTATAAGATTCGCGAATCTGTGAAATATGTTAGAGGTAGTGAGAAGAGGAAACTCAAGTTTGCCACTTGCATTGCACATGTGTCTTTAAGAGATGGTATGAAACTCTGTCAAGATGTTTCGACACGATGGAACTCTATGTATCTTATGCTTAGTAGTGCCATATCCTATCGTCGAGCATTTTCTCAGTTGCAGTAGATTGACACAAAGTATGAGACTTGTCCAACATCAGAGGAATGGGCTAAGGCCGAGAGGATAACTAAGTTTCTAAAGCCTTTTTATGAGATTACTACTTTATTTTCTGGAACTAAATATCCAACTGCCAATTTGTACTTTTTCAATGTGTGGAAGATTCAAGTACTCATACAATTAGAGATGGAGAGTCAAGATGACAATATAGCTTCCATGGCTAAAGAAATGAAAGAGAAATTTGACAAGTATTGGGATTGTTATTGCGATGTGCTATCTTTTGCTGTTGTCTTGGACCCCCGTTACAAGTTTAAGATGTTGTCGTATTGCTTGGAGAAGCTCTATCAAGCCACATTTCATGAGAGGGTTAAAAATGTTAAGGGAAAGTTATCGTCTTTATTTCACGAGTACATGTATTCATCCACATTTGCTTCCAAAAATCATGCTTCATTAGGAGGGAGTGCGAGCAAGGGAAGAGATGACAATGGAGATGAACTTGAGGTATGTAAAACTGTTAAATGTTTATCATTTCTCATTTATGCTATCTATCATGTAGTTACTTGTGTGTTTTAATCATGCATGATCTTGTGTAGGAGTTTGATTCATATGAAGATCCAAATGAGCGGTTGAATATAAGTAAAAGTCAGCTCAATCTATACTTGGAAGAAAATTGGTGCCCCGCAAACAAAATGCTAAAATGGATGTTTTTCTTTATTAGAAAGAACACGAGTTGAAGTACCCAGAGCTTTCTTTGATGGTGCGTGATCTTCTTAGTGTTCCTATTACTAGTGTTGCCTTAGAATCTGCTTTTAGTGTGGAAAATCAAATCATCAGCAAATATCGTGCTTCACTTGTTCCAAAAATGGTTGAAGTCTTAGTGTGCACGCACGACTGGTTATGTGACTTGTCAGGTAAACCTTAAATTTGTCGTTTATCTTTTTAATTTTTTTTTGGAGTCATTCACATGTTATACATAGATTTAGGTTTTTTTTCCCCTTTTGATTTGCTTTCTAATTAATTGTCTATTTATTTGTAAAGATTTACATGATGTCGATGAGAAGGGGGTTCTCACCGAAGACTTCTCACACTTGTTGGTTTCGGAAAGTGAAGGTGCTTCGAATGTGATTGCCTGAGTATAATAGGCCGCATTTATAGGGCAAAGTTTGAACTCCTTTTGTTTCATGCCTTCTTCTTCGTTTTCATTTGTTCATGTTATGTTTGTCTTCTTTTTTTTAAAGATCTAATCATTCGAGATGAGTGTGTAACACTTTCGATTTGGTTGTAATCACAATACTATATTTTTTCTTTTCATGAAAAGTAGCTTGTCTACTCGTGTACCCATGTAAAGAAGACGTTACCTCCCATCCCCTCTAACATTCTCAAGTTTAAACTAAAAAAGAAAATATGAGTGCGTAACTTATTATTAGAAGTGTAGGCGTACAATTTATTATGACAATATTATCATCATTTCTAAGGGTAAAAATTAAAATATTAAAGTCAAAAAGTCAACGGTCAAAAAGTCAAGAAGCAACTTGTCAAAAGTCGATGAGTCGGGTCAAAAAGTCAATGGGTCGGGTCAAAATTGGGTCAATCCATGTGCAGTGTCGGGTCGGAAACTGGGCCGACTGAAAAACTGTCAAATTGGTTTGGGTCTTGGTAAATGGGTCATGTTGGGATAATGGGTTAAACCAACCCATTTAATGATTGACCCAGTTAACCCATAAATAAATGGGTCTAAATGGGTCAGTTACCCATTTTACCCAAATCCATTTGATGCAAATCCAAACCCAACCCACCCACCCATTTTGCGAGGCCTAATGACAGCCATAGATATTCTAGTCGTCGAGACTGATAATATTACATGTAAAGCACCACATGACAACTAAATTCTACTGTCCTTGTTGAGTGAACACATTCAAGATACCCACTAACTCGTAACTTCTATACTAATAAAAAGAAAATAATAGCAGCAACTAGATTTTGATAAGCAGGACTATCTAATAAGCTATGTTACATGGACCCTTCACTTGTGAGGGGCGATGTCGACATGACTCGACGCCAACATGGGTACGGGATCCGTGTCGGATCCGTCATCTGCCGGACGGATATGCCACGTCGACATTCCTGCTAGAGAGCGACGGTAAAGATTGAAGAAAGAAAAAGCTGTGAAGGTTTTTAAGAGAGAGAAGAAGAAGATCTCTGATGCTTTGAAGAGAGAAAAAAGAAGAAGATATGGCCATCGACCTCCGAGAAAGAAGAAGAAGAAGAAGAAGAAGAAGAGAGAGAGAGAGAGAGAGAGAGAGAGAGTACCTTCAGCCCATGGGTCTTTTCTCTGCTTTTTGACAGCCTTGCTTTTGCCCTTCTTTTTCCTTTTCTTTTTTTTTCAAACTTTTTGGCATTGACTTATATAAAAGGTAAAAAAAATATCTAAATCACCAAAAATGAAAGAACCTATTTATTCTGGGCAGTAATTATATATAATTTATATATACCCGTAAATAAAAAATATTTAACACTTAATCTCATTTGAAGTATTTTATGTATCTTAAAAATTTTAGCCGTGTCCCCCATACCCGTGTCCAACTTTTGGACAGTATCCACGTATCCTAGAATTTAAAAAATAGGCGAGTCCGACACTCGGACACGTACTCGATCCGGACACCGACACCAAGTCCATGTAACATAGCTAATAAGACGAATAAAAGTTTAGCCCATTGTCTTGCTTTCATAGAGTGCCTTCATTTGTGTTACTCTGAGAGAGTTCTTTAATAGAAATGGTTGATATCACGAATGCAATGATTGCCAGTTATTATATTTACTAGAGCAGAAGCTGTTGTAGTTGTATAAGCAATGGGGTATATCAAAGAAGCTCTCATTAAAGAGTTGTCAAGCTAGTCATCTAGTAGTTTGTTGTATTGTTTTCTTTTTGCTCCTGCAGATAAGGAATCTTATTGTGGCTTTCTTCGACACTTCAAGAGTGTTTCCTCTAGTTGTGCTTTGTTGAAAAGAAGCCTCAAAAGTGAAGCATGTTGCAGCTAAAAACTGATCGGGAACCACACCAGAAATCAGGCCTGCAAAAGAGAACACGGAGTGACCGCCAGGTGGGGTTCCGGCGGGGGAACGCTCCGATGCTTAAGTCAGAGATGGCTAACAATGTAGAACTCTGAAGAAGCAGTAAGACACAATGTGTGATTGTGTGTGAACTTGTCTTTACCTGAGAGGCTTGACCCCTTTATATAGTGGTAGAAGGAGGAGTCCTGGTAGGACTGGGCTTTGACCAACTCTAATCAGAATCTAATTAGGATCCTAGAGGATCTCATGTCAATTTTAACTGATAGAGTCAGAGCATCTTTAGGATTCTGCTCGGTGATTGATACGGTACATGCCATATCAGTAATGAGCCAATATGGGTTACGTGTCATAACTGCCACGTGTCATCCTTAGATTGGAGGGATATTTTTAGCTATATCATATGCCCCCTGCTTTTACCAGCGTTTACTGAAGCGGGTGGAAGCACACTTTTCTCACTGGTGATAGCGAAATATGCCAAAAGCAGGATCGAATCTGTTTGCCCCCATTTCAAATATTTGAAGAGTTCTCTGCTCAGACATGGTTCTGTTCGGATAGAGTTCTGCTCGGATGGAATTATGCTCGGGCATGAATCTGTTCGGACATGATTCTGCTCGGACATGGTTCTGTTCGACAGAGTTCTGCTCGAATGGAATTCTGCTCAGGCATGAATCTGTTCGGACATGGTTTTGTTCAGACAGCGTTCTGCTCGGATGGAATTCTGCTCGACCTTTGTCACTCTGTTCGGGCAGAGTGTTCGGACGGGATTCTGTTCAGACAGAATTCTGCTCGGCCGTTGTCACTTTGCTCGGGTAAAGTGTTCGGACGGGATTCTGTTCGGATAGAATTCTGCTCGGCCGTTGTCACTCTGCTCGGGCAGAGTGTTCGGACACGATTCTATTCGAACAGAATTATGTTCGACCACGGTCACTCTGCTGGGGCAGAGTGTTCGGAAGGGATTCTGCTCTAACAGAATTCTGCTCGGCCGTTGTCACTCTGCTGGGGCAGAGTGTTCGGACGGGATTCTGCTCGGGCAAGATTCTGTTCGGCCACGGTCACACTGTTCGGGCAGAGTGTTTGGACACGATTCTACTCGGGCAGGATTCTGTTCGGCCACGGTCACTCTGTTTGGGAAGAGTGTTCGGACACGATTCTGCTCGGGAAGGATTCTGTTCGGCCACGGTCACTCTATTCCGGCAGAGTGTTCGGATGGGATTCTGTTCGGACAGAATTCTGCTCGGCCTTTGTCACTTTGCTCGGGCAGAGTGTTCGGACGGGATTCTGTTCGGACAGAATTCTGCTTGGCCGTTGTCACTCTGCTCGGGCAGAGTGTTCGAAAGGGATTCTGCTCAGACAGAATTCTGCTCGGCCTTTTTCACTCTGCTCGGGCAGAGTGTTCGGACATGATTATGTTCGGACAGAATTCTGTTTGGCCGTTGTCACTCTGCTGGGGCAGAGTGTTCGGACACGATTCTGTTCGGACAGAATTCTGTTCGGCCACGGTCACTCTGTTCGGGCAGAGTGTTTGGACACGATTCTGCTCCGGCAAGATTCTGTTCGGCCACGGTCACTCTGTTCGGGAAGAGTGTTCGGACACGATTCTGCTCGGGAAAGATTCTGATCGGCCACGGTCACTCTGTTCAGGCAGAGTGTTCGGACACGATTCTGCTCGGGAAGGAATCTATTCGGCCACGGACACTCTGTTCAGGCAGAGTGTTCGGACACGATCCTGCTCGGGAAGGATTCTGTTCAGTCATTACCTTGGTTCCCTTCACGTGTCTCCTTCTCTATTAATGTCTTTGAGCGGGAACTGAGAATTTTCAAGTTTCTCTACTCTTCAGCTTGTGACACGTGTGTGGTGGATGAACCGTTGCGTTTCCCAAGAAACGGTTACATGGAGTTTTTTTCTATAAAAAGAGAACTTTCAGTTCATTTTTTCTTCACTCGAAATTTTTTGGAAGCACACTACTCTTCAAGTAAGTCTTTTTGCTTTCTTCTTTCTGTTAAGCACTTCAAGTTTTTCATAGTTTCTTAGTTTGGGTAGAAAACATGTCTGAAACTTCAGCGTTTGTTTCTTCATCCGAAGAGAGTAGTTCATCTTCGAGTTCGGAACGAGTTCTAACTTTAGGAAGTGAAGTTGGAACTTCCAATCCACAACTACCACAAGCTTCAACTTTCCATCCATTCCAACCTTCAACTTCTCAACCATTACCACCTTCATCTTCTCAACCTTCGCACTCTTTGTCTAGAGAAAATGCCTTAGGAGATGTAAAGGATCAAGCTGACGATAAGGCTAATCCCAAACCTTGGTATACTGCTGACGAGAAGTCAGGCAAGATATTTACCGAAGATTTGCAGGATTTAATTCGGGAATATCCTCTTCCCGAAGGTTGGTATGCTCGTCTTCCTGGTTTGCAAGAACCAGCAAATTATGGAACCAAGTTTAAAACTGGGATATATGAAGAGCAGGTGAAGTCTGGGTATAGGCTTCCTCTCCACCTTTTGCTCTTCGTTTCTTCGAGCATTATCGCATGGCTCCCGGGCAGCTTGTTCCAAATGGTTGGAGGAAGCTTGCCGGCCTTATATATTTGGTCCAGACTTCAGGCTACAAACCAGATGCAACAGATTTTATGAGAGTGTTCTTCGAAATCTGTTTCGTCAAGGGAGTCGCCAACTGCCCCGGATGGTATTACATTCATAGTAGGCAACGACTCCTGAAGGGAGGCCCAAAGTCAAATAAAGGCTGGCATTCTAGATACTTCTTTGTTGGCCGCCTGGACAAGGGGGAGCTTCCGTTTGATAGAGACTGGAATCCATTCTGTAAGGATTTCAAAAATCCTGGCAAGCCTACCCCCAACAATCTGACTAAACATATAGTCATATTAAGCTTCGAGGTGGTCTCTGCATAGATGAGCCTCTTTCGGAGAAGTAACTGGAGTGGGCGAAGATCATTCCTCCAAAGCCCATTCCAGCTGGTCTTCTGATTCCTTCTCCTCCTCCTGCTATTCCTAGCATGTCATCTACCCAGACCGTTCCCATAGGTGTGTTTTATGGAAGTCTTTGATTTCAATTTGGTTTCAGTATTCATTCCCGTATTGATTTTTACCTTGATTGCAGAGATGGCTAGCGGAAGTGGAAAATCCCCAAAAGGAGGCTTTCTTGGCGTTCTTCAGAAAGCTAAGGGGAAGCGCAAGGAGAAACAGCCCAGTGCGGAGTTGCCCCAATTCCTAAGAGGACTAGAGTTACTCCTTCAGAACGTTCTCCACGTATCTTGGAGCAAGTGTCCATTGATGACGATCCTATCTTTCAACCGAGGTGGAGACTTAGGTGCGATGACCTTGGGATGCCGGATAGCCAGGTCTCGGAGCAACATCTTCTTCATGGAATTACCTCGAGACAAGGAGGTCTTCCAGACTCAGACACACGAGACCTTTGTCTGCTCCTTTGCCCAGGCCGTCTATACGGTAATGTCCTTTGTCTCAACTAAGTTTCTGTTTTGTTTTTAACTTTCATTTAGCTGATTGTTCCAATCTTCATTCCAGATGTACGCTAGCGGATCTGAGATGCTTTCTCGCTTTGAGATGGCGAGGCAGGTGGCAGCAGATGAGGCTCAACAGAAGAGGGAAGCTGTTAAGGAGGTACAAGAAGCTTCTCATTGTGCTGAAGAGCTGAGCAAGCAAGAGGCAGATCATCTTGCTCAGATTGCAACTCTGGAGAAGAGGCTGGAGCGAGTCAAGAGGAAGGCAGCAGAAGAGGTAACCAAAGCTCAAGAAACGTGCAAATGACGGCCTTGAGATTTATGAGCTTGGTTTTGCGAAAGCCAAGAAATGTTTACTGGGCACTTTCCTGATATCCTCTTGGATGACTTCGTTCTGCCTGCGGTGATATCTCCGTCTGGAGAGACTGTTCTATCATCAGAGGCAGGTGATGCTGCAGCTTCTCCTCCTCCAGGGGAAGGTCCTTCTGGTGATGCCCCCGAGCCTTAGATTTTAGTCTTTGTATCTAGGCTTTTTGCTTTATACAGACATAGAATTTTGATGCCCGTTCAAGGGCTTATTGTAAAACTCTTTATCTTTTATTTATGCTTTACTACGTGTTTCTCATGGCTTATCTTTACCATTCACACAGTATTATTGATTTTTACTTTGGCACAAACCCTTTATTCGTCACTTAAAGAGTTGGCAAAGAAGTCGAGCACCCCCGCTCAGCCTAAAATTCGAAGAAGCAAAAGCTTTAGTGGAGTGACAGTGCCCCCATTAACTTTTGTTTCTTCACGGACTTAGATCTGTAGCTAATCTGTTTGGCCTTCTCTTGTATTTTTATAAAACCCAAGAGTTATACACTCTGTTCGGACATAATGTTTTTGGCTACATTGATCACTCTGTTCGGGCAGAGTGTTCGGCCATCACTCTGTTCGGACAAAATGTTTTTGGCTACATTGATCATTCTGTTCGGGCAGAGTGTTCGGTCATCACTCTGTTTAGACAGAATGTTTTTGGCTACATTGATCACTCTGATAGGGCAGAGTGTTCGGCCATCACTCTGTTCGGACAGAATATTTTTGGCTACATTGATCACTCTGATCGGGCAGAATGTTCGACCATCACTCTATTCGGACAGAATGTTTTTGGCTAAATTGATCACTCTGATCGGGCAGAGTGTTCGGCCATCACTCTGTTCGGACAGAATGTTTTTGGCTACATTGATCACTCTGATCGGGCAGAGTGTTTTGGCTAAGCCACAATAATACTGAGAGTAAAAATAACTTTATTGCTTGAGCAAAAGATAAAGTTTACATTGGATTGCTTAACAACCCATTTATTTGAAATTATCTTTCTAAAGACAATTTTTAAAAGATTGGGGTTTTGATAAGGTCTGCGCCCTTATCCCCCTGAAAAAGAAGTGTCTTGCCTTGAGGCAAGATGCTACTGCGCGACGCGTTGTTTTATAACAACGGATCGTTCATGGGCTTGAGTCCGAACTTCTTCTATCAAATCAAGATTTTCTCTGAGTCCAATTTCTTTGCCTTCTTTGGTCGGCACGAAGTTACGTAGCACTGACGAGCTATAGTCTGGTCCCCTTTCACCTTTCCAATCCCGTGTTCCGTGGGGAATTTTATCTTGAGGTGATAAGTTGACACTACAGCTTGTAACTGATTGAGTGCTGGTCGTTCTAATATGGAGTTGTATGCTGAGGGGACCTTGACCACCACAAAATCAAGTATGAAGTTGGCTTGTGCTGGAGGTGTGCCAATCGCAATTGGGAGTGCGATAATACCTTCGGCTGCAACTGGGTGATTGGAGAATCCATACAACGGAGTATCCATCTTTCGGAGACGGTCTGTTGGAATGTTCATCTTCTTGAATGCATCATAAAATAAGATTTCTGCAGAACTTCCGTTATCTATCAAGACACGCTTTACATCAAAGTTCCCAGCTCTAACTGTGATGACTAATGGGTCATCATGAGGAGTTTGTATGTCCTTTGAATCTTCATCGGAGAAGGTGATCGCTGCTATGGGTACCGTCTTCGATTTCTTATCGGGGGCTGACTCGTTATGTATACTTCTCTGGCGTATGCTTTTCGAGCCCGTCCTGATGAACCTCCTGCGGCTAATCCCCCAGATATAGTGTTGATTATACACGCATTCTCTTCCCGATCTTCTCTTTCTTCCATGGCCAGAGGTGTCTGTTGTCTTTCTTCTTTAAGAGCTACAAACTTTCTCAACTGGCCACGCTTGATAAGGGCCTCAATTGCTCGTTTAAGCGACCGGCAATTGTCAGTTGTGTGGCCATGATCGTTGTGAAAGTGACACCATAAATCTTTGTTCCATGTATTTGGTCGAGATTTTAGCTTGTCCGGCCACTGGAGAGCCTTATTGTCCTTGATCTCGTGAAGAATCTGTGATGGTTTTGCATTGAGGGGTGTCAGATTTTCCCAAGCGAACGGCTCTTTCGGACGCCGTTCATCATACTTGGAACATTTTGTCGGCTTTCCTCCTTGGGGAGGAGTTAATTCCCGAGACCGTTTCTTCTGTTCTTCCTTCCCTTCTCCACGTCGTCCTCTGTGTGTCTCCAGGTATTCTTCAGCTTGGATATATTTGTTAGCCTTCTCGAGAAGGGCTTTCATGTTACATGGAGGACTTTTTTTCACAGAGAAAGTGAAACTTGGATGTGGGTCGAAGGCCTCGAAGGAATGCAGTATACTTCACGGATTCATCCAAGTTGTCAATTTCCAAAGTGGCTGCATTGAATCATCCGAGAAAACATGCCAAAGACTCCTTTTTCTCTTGCACAATGTTTAGCAGACTCGCCGAGTTCTTCCTTCGGGAGCGACTGCTTACAAAGTGCTTTTGAAAGAGATCCGATAATTGGCCAAAGGAGTAGATGGACCTTGGTTGTAGAGATTTGAACCATGCATTTGCAGCTTTCCTTAGAGTGGTAGGAAAGGCTCTGCACATGACAGCGTCTGAAACCTGGAGGAGTAGCATGTTTGTTTGAAACTGGTAAACATGTTCTCCTGGATCCCCAGTCTCGTCGTAGAGGTCACATTGAGGCATTCAAAAATTGGGAGGTAGATTTGCCTTCTCGATGGCCTTCGACAACGGATATCCAGATTCATTATTTGGGCGAGATCGTTCTGGAGAATGATATCTAGGGACCACCTTCCAGGAGTCCCATTCTTGGGAACGAGACTCAGGCGTCCTCTTCCTGTGGATAGATCTTCGAAGTGTCTCAGCTTCGGCAGCCTGTGCGGGAAAGGAGTTGGTACTGTCTTCGACTGAAGAATCGCGACGGTAGCATGATCCACTCCTGGTAACATGATCTCCGCTCTTATCCTTATGATTGTAAGTTGGATCGGCCGTTGATTGGTATTTGCTGCCGTAACTTGATCTGGATGTGAGACGAAGACGAAGATTGCCAGGGTCAAGATGAGAATGGTAAGTGGATGGAGGAGCCACCGCCATGTCGAGTTTTTGTTGAAGAGTGTTCACGACATCTTTTAGCTCGTGGATCTCTTTTGTAAGTTCGGCATGGGGTGTTTTGAATAACTTACGGTTCAGGCGATGACGAAGGTCCCCGTTTTTCAGAGTAGACGTCGGAGAGTGATTTCTTCGAGGTCTAGCTTCTGATTCGGGAGTTGCAGATGTTACATTAACGTGTGCATCTTCCGCAGAATCGGTATGACGACGTGAAGGTGTCGAACAGTGGTCACGACTGAGTCGAAGAGAACTGCTCGTTCGGGCATGACGGTGTGGAGAACGACTATGTGAAGAGTCGCTAGAAGAAGAATGATTGGCCATGTTCCCTGTAGTGGTCCCACGGATGGCGCCAATCTGTTACAGCTAAAAACTGGATCGGGAACCACACCAGAAATCAGGCCTGCAAAAGAGAACACGGAGTGACCGCCGGGTGGGGTTCTGGCGGGGGAACGCTCCGATGCTTAAGTCAGAGATGGCTAACAATGTAGAACTCTGAAGAAGCAGTAAGACACAATGTGTGATTGTGTGTGAACTTGTCTTTACCTGAGGGGCTTGACCCCTTTATATAATGGTAGAAGGAGGAGTCCTGGTAGGACTGGGCTTTGACCAACTCTAATCAGAATCTAATTAGGATCCTAGAGGATCTCATGTCAATTTGAACTGATAGAGTCAGAGTCTCTTTAGGATTCTGCCCGGTGATTGATACGGTACATGTCATATCAGTAATGAGCCAGTATGGGTTACGTGTAATAACTGCCACGTGTCGTCCGTAAATTGGAGGGATATTTTTAGCTATATCAAAGCATATTGGCTTCATCTTTCAGCCGTCTTTTTCTCCTCTCTTAGAGTTTATCTTCCTGCGTTGAACTCGAAAAAATCACTGAACTGTATCAGCCTTGGGAACTTTGTTTTCGTTGTAACACAGGTTTAAGCATATGGTCAATTGCGGACGTCTGTTTAATTTTAACTTCAGTTGCGAGGAGATGGGAGGGGATTGGGTCAGGGGATGTCATGCACAGTTCAGTGATAACCGACTTTCTCATACATTAGAACTTATTTTAACCTGTGTGGTCAAATTATCAGCTTGATTTACGGCCGAGGTGGCCATTGGGCTAGGAATTAGCCAGAGGAAGAAGTGAAGCTCGCTCAATGAGGACAGCCCGGATCCATCCATCTCTTTACATCTATCATCCAAGCATCTCGGCAATCTCATATCTAGCCTGCAACATTGAGGCCATTTTCCCTACTATACTGGACAACCTCATTTGCAGGTGAGGGCATTTATGCTGATAGACAGATCAAGTTTTGGTAAAAATTCCATTAGTGAATAGAGAAGATACCTGCAGCAAAGTGCATCAAGCAACTTTCCCATAAACATCTTGGGCAACGATGCCATTGCAACCAGAGTCTTTAGATCTACCTGATTACACAAGAAGGCAACGAATGTTACCCCTCTGACTTTAAGACTTGTGTATACATCTGTTCCCGTTCACTGGAGATACCTCCTACCCAGTACCCACGGTAGAGGTGGTGGTGGGTGTTCGAGATGAGATTAGAGAAACATTTTTTTTTTGATACACCTTGTTAGTTTTCTTATTGGTGGTGATAAGCACACTTTAATACGTTGTAGGGATAGATTGTCATTTATCAGCTTGTGTGACTCTGAGGTAGTTCAAGGTTCTCACTACTTTGAAAGAAGAACGAGAGTAATTAATTGTCGTGTTACTTGTTACTGTTTATGAGCAGAAGTTTTATGATTGTTGGCGTTGTTGATAAGGGGCATAAGGCCGTGCTTAAACCTGAAGACAGTTGAGGGCGGGCTGGAACTCATCCCCCACCCCCAAAAAATAGGATAAATAAGTGTATCCTGTCCTGATAGAAGAGAGTCTCTCTCTCTCTCCCGCCCTCGTTAAATCAAAATTTCGTTAACTATGAAGAACATACAGCAATACATTTGACCCCGGAAAGAACGTAAATGAGAAGGGTCAAAATTGCTACCAAGGGCTAAAGTAAATGAAGTTTGATAGCAACGCATGTAAGAATAATGGTTGCATGCAAGAAAGTGTGGTTGCATACGAGAGCAGTATTGCGTAGAAATTAATAGGAGGACAAGAATAGGTAAACAAAGTTTCTCCGAATGGAAGGGGAATAAATACTCAAACCACCCACCCCCACGTCATTATATTAGTAGGAATTTTCATAAGCATCCTACCTTTCGAAATTGCATAGATCTTGTGCTTATTTAGTTTTTGCTTTTTGATAAATAACCTAAGACATTCGCGTCACAAATATAATTCAAAGTTCATGTTTTTACGGACGACAAACAGGGTTAAAAAGTTCTAATATTAAGATTTATTTCATGCATATTACCCTGCAAAAATAAAATTAAACATGCAAGTAAAAACAATCCAACATCGTCAAACCTGACATTAAATAACTAATTATTCTGAAATTTTAAACGGTTAAAAAACGCCAGTCCGATAAGGTCGAAGGAAGAAACAATTGCTTTAGGAGAGCGCTTTTTGGCGGGAAGAATACTCTACTGTGTGAGGGCGACCATTCGAGAGAGAGAAATGGAGGTGTCTCGGTTGCCGATATCGGCGTCGCAGAGAGGAAGCTCGTATCAGCTGGCTACTCCTCTCTCTCCTCACTGTTCTCCATCTCTCCCTCCCACCTCGCCACTGGTACTTTCTTATCCCTCTCTCTCTCGCACAAACGCCGATATATCTTGATTGATTCTTGCTCCGTTTCATTCGTTTTTTTCCCCTAAGTTTGGCTTGTCAGACGCTAATTATTTAGTCTATTTTTGAGTCCGATCAGATGTTTACATGTATCAGTATCAGTATCTGTTCTTATCAGCAACTGAACCTCTTCCTTAGAACTAGTTCGATTTCTTGCTTGTAGGACGCCACACCTGTTCGAATTATTACCAGTATGCTGGTACAAATTTTAGGATATTTCCGAAGTTTCTGGTGAAATTTGCGATACATATCCGGCATGTTTTGCATCTGTGGTAGTGGTTAATTGTACTTGTTCAAACGGGCTATCCCCAGATATTTGAGTCCATTTGACTTTTGTACCGCCTTCTAGGCAGGGATATTTGTATGCATAATGTTGACCTTAGTCGTGATTTTTCAATCTCTTTTGGCTTGGCAAAAGTGAAAGCAATACCCTATTCAAACAAAAACTATGCTTGAGTCGTGCAATTAAAAATTCATTGATATTCCAAAGACTCAAATCTGGGAATGGATATACCTTTTTCTTCTTTTCTTCTGCTGTGGCATTTCAGGAAGTTAGTTTATTTGTAATTCGTGCAATTAAATATTCTAAATGTGGTTGAAAAGTTAAAAGCCCCAACCTTGTGGGTGTGGTATTAATTTTTTCTCTTTTGACAAATGGCAGTTTAGGAACCTTTTCAATGGTGATCGAAGTTGTTCCTTGTGTCAATCAACATCTTTACTTGATTCCTTCTTGATTGTTTTGTAGAATTAAAAATCTCGGAGAACGAAGCACTTGAAATTCTGAAGGCTGCATCACATGGTTGTAGATTGGACAGCTTTGAGGGAAGTCATGCTATTGTCAATGGTAATCACTCTCCTCTTGTTACATAGTTGTTATTTCTTGCAAATATAAATACTTTGTAGAGCTTACTCAAAAAGTTAAAAGAATAAGACTGCAGCATGCTATTTGAAAAATTAATACTGTTGAAAATCTTGGTTAAGTGGGAAGATGCACACTAAATTTTGCTTTAAAATAGCAAACAGTATCGTCTAGCATTATTGATTATCTTTAGAGCGTGCTGTCTCAATGAAAGAGAATAGTGGTTGTGAGCAATGACTTCTAAATTACTTGCTTAGTTAGTATACAATACAAAAAGGGTGGGCACATTGGCAACGTGCATGATCTGCTACCCAACTCTTTGAAAGTTGCATATATTCATCAAGTCAAACACCTAATAACTTGTAGAAAGTGCGATCATTGTGTTTGTTAAAGGCGCAGCCTGAATAAGCCATAGCGTTCGTGAAGGCAATCACATGGATAAGAACCTTCATGTGAACAAAAGAAGGTCGTGCATTTTGGGTATACCATCATCAATTAAGACTTTAATAGTCACCTTCTGAATATGTAACAGAAAACAGACAAATCCTATGTGTATTATCTATGCTTACATGTGGTCTGTGCCCTTCATTTTTTTTATCTACTTGTCTATGTGTGTGATTGTACCTAGATGCCTAAATCATCATGTGGCTAAGCGCATTACATATTTACATAAAGTGGCCCGGACACGGACAATGCGTCCTGCACCAACACTGACGGGGACACCAGGCACCCCAATTTCCAAATTAACAAACATACCGCTAAAAATCTGTATGTATATCTTATGTATGGGCATGTTTATGTAGGTTTTAAGCACATTCCACGCTTGTGAAAAAGTAAAACACCAACGAATAAACCATAGATTGGAGTCATACTTGAAATCAAGTCACTATAGGTAATACAGTAGTGCAATGTGCTTTTATTGAACATTAATTGCCTCGTCACTTTTATTGTCTTCTAGACCTCCGTCATGAACCTCTTCTCTGCTCACGCATATCAATTAGGAGGTTCGTCTTTGACCTTATATTGCCTTTGTTGAAGAGCCCCATCTCCCTCTCAGTTAGGTATAAGTAGATTGGAATACAATCTACCATTAGGGTTTGCCCTAGTCTTCCAATTTATAATACAACCTCAATTTTCCCTAACGTTCTATCATGACCCTCAATTTAAGTTTAAAAATTTGCAGTTTTTCCCCGTAGATGTCAGACACTTCTATGTAACGTGTTTGAACGGTGTCCTATAATTAAAAATTATCCAGACACCGCCAAGAGTTATCCAACACGTGTCCGGAGGTGTTCGAGGGGTGTCTGAGTGTCGTTAGGTGTTGGACACCATTCCCTGGCCCAAGAGAGGTGTCCGTGCTTACTGGGCATTACATTTGTCATGATGTTAACAAAAGTTAGATCATTTGTTGTAATGGTGGATGAATTCTCATCTCCTCTTGGTTTCAAAGTTGACATTGACAATCTAGGATAGCTCTTGGGTCTTTCATTATGTCTTAGTTTTGGTGGTTGAAATGAAAGGAGATGGGCGGTTGGAAGATCAATCTGTTACCCTTAAGGAGGTTGAGATAAAAATCCTAGAGGAATAAAAACTATTACCAATTCAGTTGGAAGTCAATGCAAGTTCCTTCCAGGGAATGGTCTTGGTATCCTATATTGAGGAAGTCAACCAAGGTTTATGGGCAGATGACTATGGAAAAAATTGGGGATACGGGGTCAAATTGATAAACTATACTTAAATTGTTGACATGTCTTTAGGAAGGACTTGCAAGGTTTCCCTAGTGAGGCAACATCTGGAGGGCACTAACAATTCGGTAGAATTTTTTGGTTAGTGTGTGTTGGTGATAGTAGAGTGTTGTGCCGAGCGTTTCTCTGTACAATATTGGTTGAGGAGGTTGTAGCCTGAAATCGAATGTGAAGAGGAAATATAATTGATGGGGAATAGTGAATTACTTTGTTTGAGACTTAAATGACTTGGCACTGTGGAATTCAGATAGATGGAGGGTGAGAAGAATGGCTCATCTTAGCTAGCCATGCTACACTATGCTAGGTAAGGGTAGTGGAAACATTATTTTGGAAGAGTGTGGCTCCAGAGATGATGGTATCTTTGCTTGGGAAGCAGCGACTGGAGCAATCCTAGCAGGACGCAACTGAGGAACTCAGAAGAGGAAGAAAGCCTACGTCAATTACTGCTTCATGTGCAAAGAGGACGAAAGAGAGTGAATCAGTCTTTGTTCCGTCCCCTTATGGTAAAGACTGATGGAATATGCATTTGAGTTGGTACCGCTTGGTGGTACCAAAAACAGTGAAGAATGGACAGAGAGAGAACTGTTTGGACTGTTCTTGACTATGTCTGTTTATGGTGCATGGAGTGATAGTAATACGCATGCTTTTAAGTGTGTTGAAACTTGGATGAACAAGGTTGGACAGAAGAGGCTTTTTCATTCATCTATTTCAGGTTCTTTAGATGGGATATCCTTGCCGTAATTTGTGTTTTCATCTATGAAGCACGGGTACGGGTGCAGATACGACACGGGTGCGGATACGCGGATACGGCATTTTTGAAAATTTTAGGATACGGGTGCGGCGGGGATACGGCAAATATTATATATATTTATATATATATAATATATGATATATAAATATTTTTACTATGTACAACTAGCATTTAAATTCTAAATCAAATACAATACCATTCAACAGTAGTTCAATACCATCAAAATCAAATACATAATAACCACCACCAAATACATCATATTCATAACAAAAGTAGCAACATAGCTTCAAAGTTCAAACTATCAAACAAACAAAGTACTTCATCAAGTATCTAAGGGTTCCATGAACACAACATTTTCATCTTCGTCTATCTCTCCATCACCATCATCCGTAAAAAGTATGGCCTCCAACTCCGGCTCATCAAGTGAAAGCTCCGCAACCGCAAGTACACCAACATCATCCACAGTACCAAATTGATCTCCTCCAACGCCCCACATTTTTGTAGCTCCTTGTGCATATTGTGGAGATCTTCTTGAGAGAAGACGGAGATTGCTATGAATGAAAACCAAGTCCTCCGCACGTTGTGGTGTCAACTTGTTCCTTCTCAACGAATGCACCAAGGAGTAAGTACTCCGATTCCTCTCAACACAAGACGACGAAGCGGGTTGTTGAAGTAGTTTCAAAGCTAGAGTTTGGAGCATAGGTGCATGGGGACCGTGGCACGACCACCAATTATGAGGACTCATAATAGCCCGGTCATTGATGGAATCGATATCACTGAAGTGTTCGCTCTTAGAAGAAAATTGAGCAAACTCAGTATTGACCTTTGAACGATTCGTCGGATTTGGAAAATACCTCCTCACGCATTTTTGCCTTTCAATATAAATCTCGGCATCCTTGTGAGGAGGAACACGAGTGGGATCCTCACTAAGCCATTCATCACTATAGTACCTTCATAAACACGTTAAACAAATAAATTAAAAAAAATTCAGATTCACGCTTTACTACTAAAAAATTCAGATTTAAACTTTGCTTATAATAGCATGAAAATTACCTCGGATTCAAAGAATGTGCCATACAATGAAGTGGCGTGTTGTTCTTGTTCCAACGATCGACAAGAATGGTATGAACCACGTCATAGAAGGTAGAACACTCATCCTTCCTCTTCCCTTCCTCTCTATATATTGCACATTTCCCCTTCTCAATCATAGTATCCCACAAATCATAAACCAAGTGAAGACAAGGCGTATCCATATCACATTGTCGAAGCATGTCATAGATAGGAGAAGTAAAAGCAATTATGTAGTTGATCTTATCCCACCAAACCTCATCAAGAACCATATCCCTCACAAATCTTGCCTTTCCAACATCATCCTCCCGATACGATGACCAATCCTCGCTAATCACCATAGTTTGGAGACTTTGCTTCAAGAGCTTGAATCTCCTAAGCATCACAATAACAGTAGCGAACCTTGTATCGGCCACCGAAAGCAATTTCATAGTAGAATACTTGTTAAAGATGGCCAAACTCATGGAATGGTTCATGATGAAATTCTTGATTTGCATTACATAGCCATAAACTTCCGTGATCCAAGAGCATTCATCATAAGTTATTTGATTGTTATCCGCATTCTTTGCCGCACAAATGTTTTTCAAGGCAAGATTTAATGTATGCACCACACAAGGAGTCCAAAAATATAGTAGGGAATTGTGCTTCTATCAATTGCCCGGCCGCCTTGCAATTAGGAGCATTGTCCGTAATTACTTGGACAACATTTTCGGGACCCATGTCATTAATCACCTCCTTGAACAAAGCGGCAATGAAAAATTTGTCCTTAACCTCCCCCGAACAATCCACAGCCTTAAGAAACATAGGCCCACCTTCCGTTACCGCCATGCAATTAACTATCGGCCTCCTTTGCGGGTCACTCCATCCATCACTCACAAAACTCACGCCCTTTTCCTTCCATGTGGTTCGAATAGGTTGTAACAAATTTTGAATATTTGCCTTCTCCTTTTGTAAAAGAGTTGTCCTTAACAAGTTGTAACCCGGAGGCAAATAACCCACAAGAGAGTTAGAGGCGGCAAATGCATACGAACTCACGTAGTATGGATTCCTAGCTAGGTGAAATGGCAAACCCCGGAATAATACATCCTAGCAATCTCGGAGTGCAAGCGATCTCTTTTAGCAATATTAAAGCAATCCATGATTGGATTGCTTCTTGACTTCCACTGGCACTTCCACTTGTACCACCCTTTCGCTTCTTAAGGGGAATACCGCTTTGGAAAAATGTGCTTGTTCCACCTAAAGAGTTACTTGGTGGAAAAGGCGGAATCCTTGGAGCACTTTGCTTTATTTTCTCAAGCACGTTATCCTCTAATTTTCGCATGTGGTTGATCTCATTAGGTGTCACTTTTTTACATGGTTCAATTCCCGTTCCTTTAATCTTCAACAAATGAGACCTAAGCCGAGTGTACGAGCTATTAGACGCCTTGCCACATAGATTGCACTGCCATCTCACATTTCCACCTCCTTTACCATCCTTTTCGAGCCTAGTCACATACTTCCACAATGGTTTTGTCTCATCATCACCAAGACCATGCGTAGGGGTAGCAATACTATCTGAAGTTGTTGACATATTTGGCTTTAATTTAAGCCTTCAAACCTTAATCATAAAATAAAAAAACAGTCACAATAGTCCAAGTAAAAAAATACACTGTCATAGCAAAATCAAAAAAAAAAATTGATTTGAGAATTGAGACTATAATTACACAAAAACATTCCACGTTCCACATTGTTCAAGTCTTAGTAGAAAGTAGAAATCAAGAACAAAAAAATATTGAAGACAGTGTGAAATCAAGTCTTCAAAAAAATATTGAAGACAGTGAAGAACAAAATATTGAAGACAGTGGAGACATTAGACATACCTTCGAAGCAAAGCTGCCGGAGGTGAGTAGGGTGGTCGCGAGTGGTCGCCGAAGGTCCCCGATGGTCGCCGGAGGTCGAGGGAGGTTTTCGGTGGTCGCGGCTGTTCGGCGGTGTCGTGGGTGGTCGCGGCTGTTCGCGGCTGTTCGGTGGTGTCGTGGCTGGTAGCGACTGTTCGGTGGGTGTCGTGGGAGATCGCCGATGTCGAGGGAGGTCGCCGGTGTGTCGAGGGATGTCGCGGCTGCGATCTCTCTTTCTCTCTATCAGACGAGATCCGTGTGCCCTAATTTGGTAAGTATTGTTCATTTTATGTTTTCACCCCCAAATAAATTAAGTTTTGTGTATCAACCCCCGAAATTATCTTCTGGATATTATGTTTTCAACCCCGAAGTGTCGGATCCGCACCCGAACCGTATCCGAGCCGCACCCGAATTTCTGAAAATGAAAAAATAAATAGAAATTAACGGGTGCGCACCCGACACGCACCCGAGGCGCACCCGAGGCGCACCCGTGTCTGATGCGCACCCGACCCCGATACTCCTACCCTTTTGAAGCACCCGTGCTTCATAGGTTTTCTTTCATTTACTTATTAAGCAAGAAGACCAATAAATCGACGTCATTCAAGTGTACAGTGGATTTCACTGGTTTACTTGAAAATTCAAAATGACTGTCCACTTAAACCAAATATAAATTGCCAGAACTGATCTCATGTAGGTGCACAGACTGCGTGGGAGATGCTACATGATGAGGCTATGCTTACACGCATCACCACGTCCTGCACAGATCTGGATAACATCCTCGGTGGAGGAATTAGTTGCAAAGAAGTAACTGAAATTGGTTAGTCTCTTTTTTCTTAATCTTGAACCGGTTGTTCGTTGCGAAATGTGCGTTTTTATGCAATTTTCCCACATACTAAGAGAACTTTATGTTCGTAAACTAATCCTTTATGCTTTTGGTGTATTTAGGTGGAGTACCAGGCATTGGCAAAACACAATTTGGGTATTTATTTGCCATCTTAGATTTCTGCATTAACTTGGAACTTCTTTTGCTGTTAAGAGGTAACAGAAATTACAGGATTCAACTTGCAGTGAATGTTCAAATTCCAGCTGATTATGGTGGCCTTGGAGGAAAAGCAATTTATATAGGTAGTGTCATGAGATTGTGGTTTTCCCTCATGTATTCATGATAGTGCTCCTTGTTCTTTTATCAGTTCTATTGTTTAAGACATATTGTTCTGGATGCTCAGATACAGAAGGAAGCTTTATGGTTGAGCGTGCTATGCAAATTGCAGAAGCATGCATAAAGGACATGCTGGAGTATGATGGCTTGCTCAGGAAGGATTCTCAAACTCGCCACTTGAAAATGCAGCCAAAGGAACTTCTGGGAAATATATTTTATTTTCGCATCTGTAGTTACACAGAGCAGATTGCCATGATAAATTTCTTGGAGAAGTTCGTGTCAGAGCATAAAGATGTAGGTATACTTGTGCTTTGTTGTTTTGGACCATTTTCCATCAAACCTACAGCCAAAGTTTGTGATTGCCTGTTATACCCATCTTACAAACAAATCCAAATCTCTATTCTAGATGCTTTCCTCTTTGGATTCTTTTGAAATACATCAAGCAGTATCAGAAATTCAAAAATTGTAATGCACTGTATGGTGGTCATATTTTGGTAAGTATAAAGGATGAGGATTCTCTAGCTTGTCTAATTTGGTGGCAGAATCAGTGTATGTGAGAAATATGCAGGTGTCAGATTGGAGAATGTCACGAACTGTTTTCATATGCTTACCAATACTAATCTTCTCATATATGTGCAAAAGATGCAGACTCTTGCAAATTGATTTCCTGGTTGGGCCAGATCTAATTTCCTCTGGGAAACATTATGTTCCTAACCGGATTGATTTTCTCATCTTAAGTTACTGTTGTCATTTGCATACAGGGGCTTCTCTTACTAGTACTTTGTTTTTCCATCTAGTAGTGTAAATATTACTTAGTATCATGGGGATCCCATCTTCCTGCTGTTATCTACAGGTTAAGGTGGTTATTATTGATAGCATAACACTTCACTTCCGTCAAGATTTTGATGACATGGCTCTTAGAACTCGAGTACTTAGTGGAATGGCCTTAAAGTTGATGAAACTTGCAAAGACCTTCAGTTTGGCGGTAAGAAGTCTTTCTATTCTCGTCCATAAAAGTTCGTTAGAAACTTGTATATTTGTATATCCCCATCCAAATTGATAGCTTCACTATTTGCTTGGGGGATGAAGTTTGTGTTTTCAAGTTATCTGGGTACACTTAGGTTTATTTTTCTTTCTTTTGCTTGATCTAATTTTAAAATGCATCTCAATCTACTTGAGCATGTTTGCCCTAAAACATCTTCTTGTGAAATGTTTACTCGTCATTATATCTATCGGGGGCTAGAAATCCATCACCTACGAAATATCCATTCTCTTTGGCAAACACCAAACGCAAGTGTCACATATTATCATTTATACACATCCTAAAAAATGCAACAGAACGACGGTGGCCAACTGACATTACTTGAGAAACGTACAACCAAGGAAAGACAGCATAAAAACTAGAGGATCCTGATAACCAATAGCAGAGGGACATAACAGCAACAGGTGAATTTTAAGTCACTAATGCAATTTTATTGATTACTGGTGGAAACCCTCATGTTTGCATGCTACTAATTGAGCTCTTGCTTCTCTTCGATCTTCTGAAGGATATTTAATCTGTGACTTTGAGCAGGTTGTTCTACTGAATCAGGTGACCACCAAGTATTCAGAAGGTTCATTCCATTTATCTCTTGCTCTAGGTAAACAATTTTCTTGTGTCTGTATTAGCTTTCTCCTTGGCAATGAAGGATATCGGAAACAAGTACTTGAATACCTATGGATTTTCTCATTTGCATGGTTAACATATATGCCTTCTAATAGTTGTGTAAATTCAAACTTTGTTGTCAAACTGTGCTTCGTAGGTGATAGTTGGTCGCATGCATGCACTAATCGGGTGATCTTGTACTGGAATGGCAATGAAAGATACGCATACATTGACAAGTCCCCATCTCTCCGATCTGCATCTGCCCCATATTCTGTGACAGCTAAAGGAATTCGAAGTTTAGCTTCCAACTCTAAACGGATCAAAATGATGTAAGCTCTCAATTAAGAAAGCCATAGCTTTTCTATCTTGTTTATGTGCAGGTTCTGTACAATTTTGCTGTGCTTTGTAATCATGCCTCTCGGAAACTTGGGGAAATCTGAAATACTGCTGACCGAAGTAACAAAAGTTGAAGGTATTGTTTTTAAGATTTAAGCCAGTGTTCGATTATCTTTTTCTTATTTTATTTGATCGGCTCAAAAAGCCCCCTCATACTTTGTCCTCTTTGCCCGTTTTTTAAAGTCAGTCCCTGCAAATCCCTACTATCTTGAAAATTTTCATGTACTTTTCTCTGTCGCTAAATTAGACCCTCCGTTTATTTTGCAATTAAGTTGAGGCCTAAATTCGTTATTTCATGCTATTAAAGAAAAAATGGCACATGTCATGGACATGACACTCCCCAAATTGATTAAGAAGAGATAGACCAAATGAATGGCTACACAGTGATGGATAGCACCAATGAACAACTACGACCATCAACATATGAAGATTCCCACCCGCGACCCCGTCAAACTCCCATTACCAGTACACTACCACACCAGAACCTGCCACCACCTGAGAAACACATAACCTATCGAAACCACCACTGCAACACTACCATACCGTTAAGAAAACCACAACCTGCCACTAATTGATTAAACACAACCTTCATGAACTAGAAAAGCATCGTTGACCACTGTGGGATGCAAGGATGAAGGTGAAGGGCCACATGCACCCACAACATGCTTCTGCCATTCCTTTACCGTAGTTGTTGCCGCCTCCTCCCGCTACCGCTCCAACAACTACCAACATTACCAACCCCATCAACAGATTCTCTGGAGAGGAATTTGTCGATCTTGGACCCCTTGACAGATCATCTTTGATACGTTAGTCGCGCGGGGGGTTGTGAGTGGTGGTGTGTTGACCGGAGATGAAGAAGAAAGAGGAAGAAGAATAGCACATTTGTTGATCGACAAGAGTACCCTTAACGCATCTAACAGATGTGCTAACGGACGGACAAAATTAGTGACGCGGCATAGTAAAAAGATTATTTTATAAAATAAAAAAATAAGGGTCACTAAAGAAAATGCGAACGACAAAACTGGATTAATACCTTATTTAAACGTAAGAATATCGCAGTTGATGAGGTTAACAAAGTCTTGATGGCCAAAATGGGTTGGAGGATACTAAATCAGGAGTCATCCTTTTATGGGTAAGAGTATTAGCCGTCAAATACATGACATGTGGACAAGATCTCTGGAGTCGTACGATCAAATTCATCCTATATATGGAGGAGTATTATTCACGGCAGAGATATTTTGAAACAAGGAATCAGGAGAAGAATAGGCAATGGTCGGAATACATACTTTTGGAAGGATAGGTGGCTTGTAGCACAACCTGTTGCTGAATTGATAATTGCTCCACTTACAAGCACGCAAGAGGAACAGATGGTTCATGAGTTATGGGATTTTACAAATCTATGCTGGAAATGGCCGCTCTTGAGCAACTTTCTATCACCGACAATTCTATCCAAACTTCAAGCAGTGCTGCTCCATTCGGATGAAGGAAACAACAACAGATTTGTATGGCAACACACCAAAAATGGTAACTTCAAGACTAAACCAGCTTATCAAGCATGTCAAGAGGTGGAAGATAAAACTCAGTGCAAAGATTGGAAACGGCTATGGGCAGCTAAGGGTCTTCCACGCTCCAAGCACTTCATATGGTTGGTTCGCCATAACACGTTGATGACAAACGAATTAAAGGTACGACGCTCTATTGATGATGATGATGATCTTTGTCCAATATGCCATACTACTACTGAATTTGCGATCCATGCTCTTCAGGACTGCACACATGCTAAGAAAGTCTGGAAACAATTTGTCAATCTGCTTTTCTAGTCTCTATTCTTTCCGCTAAATGTAAGTGCGTGGATTGATTGGAATTTGAAAAGTCAAGATATCTTGATATATACTTGGGTCGAGTGGAGTTTCATTTTTCTCGAGGTTGCGTATTCGTTGTGGTATTGGAGGAATAAGCTGCACATGAGCAAGCTGGTGTGTTACCTAACAATCTAGCACAAATCATTTTATCCAAAGTTAAGGAGGCAACCATGTTCATAAATCAGAACAAAGTTAGTGCATCGTCTCAACACTTGTATGTCGTTGGTCACCTCCAAATATTGATTGGATGAAATGTAACGTTGACGGAGCTGCTGAAGGAAATCCAGGTTGAGCTGGTGTAACTGGATAAGCACGTGATCACTGCGGTCAATGGTTATTTGATTTTAGGGAAATTGCATAAAACACCCTCGTGGTTTGGGTGTTTTGCAAAAAGACTCATGTAGTTTGAACATCTGCAAAGAGACACCTGAGGTCACTAATGTGTTGCATCAGACAATTCTCGTTACAGAATAATAGAAATGTCTAAATTGCCCACATCTATAAACCATAATCTAGGGTTTTTTCCATTCTCTGTTTGATCAACCGACACCTCAGCCGTCGTCGTTGAAACCATAGTTGTCGTACTACCAACCAGCCATATCCACCTCCACCACCGCCTGTCTACAACCTATCCCACCCACAACAGCCATCGTCGTCGCCGTCCCCGCCATCTCCTGCATCCAATCTCGTCGTCGCCACTTGTTGAACCTAATCTCGTTACCGCCAACACTTTCACCTAACCCCGCTATCGCCATCACCGTCTAGTGCTGCAGCTGCCATCACCACCCAGTCTCGCCTCCGCTGCCATCCCCACACCACCACTGCACCACAACCAAACACCACATACCTACATCAACAATCCCAAACACCACAACAATCATAATCGCACAAATGCAGATCAAGGGTTTCAAATCGTAATGTGCGATTGAAACCCTAGATCTAGGATTGAAACCCTAGATCTGCGATGGCTTTCTCTCCCTTTCCCCTTCCATCCTGTCCCTTTCCTGTTGCCTCACCTGTTTTGATCGTGGTGGGTGGACTAGGCTGTGACGGCGGCACATGTGGATGGGGATGATGAAGGCTAGCGCGGCGGCACAGGTGATTGGTGGTTGGGGCTGGGTAGAGGCATAAATTAGGGATGGAGGTGATGGATGGGGCTATGTGGAGCAATTGCGACGTGGGTTAATCGGGTGACGGCTAGAATTTTTGTTGGTGAAGGTGGCTGCTAGGGTTAGGGTTTAGTTAGATTGGAAAATAAATTAGGATTTGAGTGGTAGAGAAAAAAGAAATGAAGGGTATTTTAGTCTTTTTAATGTATAAAAATCTACCACACGCACTTCTTAAGAGAGTGAAGATCAGTCTCCGCCAACTTGGACGGTATTTTTAACGATCGCAACACATTAGCGACCTCAGGTGTCCCTTTGCAGATGTTCAAACTACAAGGGTCTTTTTGCAAAATACCCAAACCACGAGGGTGTTTTATGCAATTTTCCCTTGATTTTATCCAGCACATTGGAGTCGCAAATAGTCGCACGGCGGAACTATGGGCTATATGGCAGGGACTGCAGCTTTCTTGGGATAAGGAGCTCAAAAAAGTAATTTTGGAATCCGATATTTAGAAGCAATT
>JAVXUP010004709.1:0-27279 GCA_033070095.1 Escallonia herrerae
TGTGTGCAAAACAGTTTAAACACCAAGGATGAATAGCAACAAAATGAATAATTTTGAGAGAAAATAACCAAAACATGCGATAAGCATATGAAATAATGCTCACGCATGTGAAGTGCAACTTGCATGTTTGACCCATAAGAAAAAAAATAGTCACATGGGTGAAGACATGTCATGTTCTCTTCTAAGAGCGGTAAACCTCTTCGTATCTAACGGTTTAGTGAAGATATTCGCTAATTGGTGATTTGTGTCCACGAAATCGAGAACGATATCACTTTTTTGCACATGATCACGGATAAAATGGTGTTTGATTTCTATGTACTTGGTCTGTGAATGTTGGATTGGATTTTTGCTCAAATCAATGGCACTCGAGTTATCGCATAAGATAGGTATGTGATCATACTTGAGTCCAAAATCCAAAAGAGTTGTTTCATCCAAAGAATTTGTGCATAACAAGCACCAACCGCCACATATTCGGCTTCGTTAGTAGAGAGTGCAACCGAATTTTGCTTCTTGGAACTCCAAGAAACAAGTGAGTGTCCTAGGAATTGACAACCGCCACTAGTGCTTTTCCGCTCGTTTTACAACCGACATAGTCGGCATCGGAGTAACCAACTAGGTCAAAAAATAACGAGTTCTTAGGAAACCTAACCCTAAGTCGTGAGTGCCTTTGAGATATCTAAGAATTCTCTTGACGTCAATCAAATGAGATTCCTAGGACAAGCTTGAAATCTAGCACATAAACAAACACTAAACATTATATCAGGTCTACTTGCGGTAAGGTAAAGGAGTGATCCGATCATACCTCGATAGCGCTTAATATCAACATCCTTACCCTTTTCATCTTTATCAAGCTTTAATGATGAGCTCATTGGAGTGTGAAATGCATTTGATTTTTCTATGTCAAATCTCTTTAATAGCTCTTTGGTGTATTTGGCTTGGTTAATAAAGATTCCATCCTTACTTTGTTTGATTTGCAATTCAAGGAAGAAGTTGAGTTCTCCCATCATGCTCATTTCAAACTCTTTACTCATACAAGAAGCAAACTCTTCACACAAGGATCTATTAGTAGCATCAAATATAATATCATCAACATAGATTTGCACCAATAATAAGTCCTTGCCCTTAGATTTTATAAAAAAGAGTGGTGTCAAGTTTTCCTCTTGAAAAATCATTTTCCAAAAGAAAACTACTTAGCCTATCATACCAAGCTCTAGGAGCTTTTTTTAAACCATAAAGAGCTTTGCTAAGCTTGAAAACATGGTTTGGATATTTTTCATGCTCAAAACCGGGAGGTTGAGCCACAAAAACCTCCTCCGAAATAAAACCATTTAGAAAAACGCTATTGACATCCATTTGATAGAGTTTAAAATCTTTATAGCAAGTAAAAGCTAAAAGCATTCTAATAGATTCAAGTCTAGCTACCGGTGCATAAGTCTCATCAAAATCAATTCCTTCCTCTTGGTTATAACCTTGGGCCACTAATCTAGCCTTGTTTCTAACCATGATTCCGGATTCATTAAGTTTGTTTCTAAATACCCATTTTGTACCTATAATCCTATAGTTTTGAGGTTAGGCACAAGGGTCCAAACTTGATTTCTTTCAAATTGAACTAGCTCTTCTTGCATAGCAAGCATCCAAGATTCATGATGTAGAGCTTCGGGGAAATTCTTGGGTTCAATTTGGAAAAGAAAAGCTAAATTAACATGTTGTTGAAGAGAGCGTCGAGTTCTTACCCCACTCGAAGGATTACCTAAGATTTGATTGTTTGGATGATCCTTCTTGTAAGTCCAATCTTTTAGTAATGCTTGAGAGTTGTCCAAGTTTGAAACATCATTGCTTGCTTCCTTGTCTTCCTCTTGAGAGCTTGATTGTTGCTTTTCTTGAACAATTTCTTTGGGGTTGTCTTGTAGTGTTTCACTTATATCCAAAGTTCTCATGTGTCATTGTCCACATCATCTACATTAACAATGTTAGTCCTCCGAGGAAAAGGATTAGTCTCATCAAAAGTAACATTAATGGATACTTCAACAACCAAAGTACTTTTATTATAGACTCTATAAGCCATACTATTATTAGAGTAACAAAAAAAAATACCCTCATATGTTTTGGAATAAAAAATGCTAAGGTGATCCTTAGTATTTAAGATAAAGCATTTGCAACCAAAGACTCTAAAAAAGCTCACCTTCGGTTTCTTATCATTAAAAAGCTCATAGGGGGTTTTTAACAAAAATTTTCGCAAGATAACTCTATTGAGAACAAAACAAGCACAATTGACCGCCTCCGCCCAAAAGTATTTAGGTAAACCATATTCGTTAAGCATTGTTCTTGCCGCTTCTTGCAAAGACCTATTCTTTCTTTCGGCAACACCATTTTGTTGAGGAGTTCTAGGAGCCAAAAAATTATGTGATATCCCAAAGTCATCACACAAGGCTCCTATTTTTGAATTTTCAAATCTCTACCATGATCACTTCGAATGTTGGTTATCAAATATCTTTTTTGATTTTGAACACGTTTTGCAAATGAAGTGAACACATTTAGAGATTCATCTTTGGTAGCCAAAAAGAAAGTCCAAGTATGGCGAGAATAGTCATCAACAATAACAAAACAATATGATTTACCACCAAGACTAGTAGTAGGGATTGGTCCAAATATATCCATGTGAAGTAATTGCAAGGGTCTAGAAGTAGATACCATTTTCTTTGGTTTGTGAGAGACTTTCTTTTGCTTACCCATTTGACAAGCATCACATACTTTGTCTTTCTCAAACTTGATCTTCGGGAGTCCCCTCACAAGTTCTTTGCTTGAAATATCCTTCAAATGCTCCATATGCATGTGTCCAAGTCTTTAATGCCAAAGCCAAGATGTTTCACTAATAGCACTAAGACACTTGACATCTTGGTTAGCTAGATCATTCAATTGAATAGAGTAAACATTGTCATCTCTATTTCCTGCCAAAATAGTTTCATCATTCTTCAAGGATTGTATAGTGCAATGAGAAGCCTCAAAGATTACTCTAAAACCTTTATCACTAAATTGACTAATACTTAGCAAATTATGCTTCAAACCTTCAACATATAACACATTCTCAATTGAATGTGGTTCCTTACCTATAGTTTATTTACCTTTGATTTTCCTTGTGCATTGTCACCAAAGGTCACTTTCCTCCTTCTATAAGATCAATTGAGGTGAAAAGAGATATGTTGCCGGTCATATGTCTTGAGCATCCACTATCAATAATCCACTTCTTGCTACTAGATTTTGCTTTGAGACATACCTATAAATACAAATCAAGTAGTGACTTTTGGTACCCATATTTTCTTGGGTCCTTGGGTGTTAGTCTTACATTTGTAATCTTGACCTTTCACAACCCATATCTTCTTTCTACCTCTAACATAAACAATTCTACAAGGACAATAATTAGTCGTATGCCCTTTCTTGTTGCACCAACCACAATGTGTAAATGGTGTGCAATAGTTCTTTGGTTGTTTTGAATGAGTACTCAATCTAGCTTGTTGTTGAAAGATTTTAAGAGGCAAGGCCAAGGGATCTTATCAAAGACCACCTTTGTTTAGGCCAAATCTTTGGCGTCCAAGCATGACATCCAAATTGTTTTGACCATCAACAAATTTTTGAAGACATTTATTCAAATCACAAATCTCAAGTTTTAAATCTTCATTTTGTTTTTCTAAAGCCAAAGTTTTGCAAGAGATTTGTTTTGAGCTAGGAGTGTTAGCAATTAATTCAACCAAGTCATTATTCACATGTTTTACATATAAATGGTTGGAAATGTAATCATTCTTGGCATGCAACTCATTATTTTTCATTCTCAACTTCTCAATTTGCTTATTAGCCTCAAGGAATTTTTTTGATAAAATAATATTTTTCTTAAAAATTTTCTTGGATTTCTCATATAGGCTATCATAAGCATCTTCGAAGCTTTCACTATCACTATCACTACCGGAAGAAGAGCTTACCTCATCATTTGCCATGAAGCACTCATTTGCTTGTTCATTCTTCTCATCATCTTCATCACTTGAATCGAGGTCACTCCATGTTGGAGTATGTTCGGCATTCATTGCTTTTTCTTTCTCTTTGTTCTCTTTCTTAGAGAGTTGTCTTCTTTTAACTCTTTCCCAAACATCTCTTCTTTCCTTCTTTTTCCTTTTGTATATGGGACAATCCATCTTCATGTGTCCCGACTTGTGACATTTGTAGTAAAGCTTCTCTTCGTTGCTAGCATTTTGTTGCCTTCTCCCACCATTCTTTCTAAACCTCATGAACTTCTTGAAGTTCTTTGCAATCATTGCAACATCCTCTTCATCAAATTCTTCTTCATCATCACTTGACTCAAGGTTTGAAGAGGAAGCTTTAAGGGCAATTGATGTAGGCTTCTTCTTGACGTCTTCTTGATCAAAGGTCTTGATTTGCATTTCATGCGTCATAAGTGAGCACATCAATTCATCAAGAGGAAAGATATTAAGATTCTTCGATTCTTGGATGGCGGTGATATTTGCATCCCAAGCTCTTGGCAAGGACCTAATCACTTTTCTTACAAGATCACCATTAGTGAATTCCTTGCCCAATTGCTTCAAAGGGTTCACAATGTTAGTAAAATGAGTATTCATATCCGTAACGTGTTCATTTGGAAGCATATGGAATAACTCATAATCTTTAAACAATAAGTTCATCTTGGAATCTCTAAAAGAGAAGTCCCTTCATGAGTGACTTGAAGAGTATCCCAAATACTCTTAGCGGAATTACACATAATGACTCTATTGAGTTCATTAGTGTCTAAAGCACACACATGACAATTTTTTTGCTCTAGCATTCATACAAATCAGCTTCTTATCATGATCACTATACTCCGATTTGGATTTAGGTTCTTCAACCTTGTCAACCACCTTTATCGGAATAATGGGCCATTCTCAACAATATCCCACATCTCATAGTCTTGAGATTCTAAGAAGATTTTCATCTTAACTTTTCCCACACTATAATTAGTCCCATTAAACAATGGAGGCCAAGTGGTAGAACTACCCTCCATACCCCCAACGTAAGCCATGATCAATTAACTCTCTTGGCGTTAACCAATATATCAAGAGCCGAGGCTCTGATACCACTTGAAACCAAAAAGATAACCCTAGAGGGGGGTGAATAGGGTTTTAAGACTACTTTAAAAAATTAACAAACAATTACAAACTAACCAATCACAACACAAGTATAAAACAATAATGTAAAGAGATAAGAGTTTAGAGATACTTGACACTTGAGATTTAAATGGTTCGGCTTGAAATACCCTCAAGCCTACGTCCACCCCTTCAAGGAAGTCCCTTGAAAGGCCCTAGAATCCACTAGTATGATCTTCCTTACGGGTCAAGATCGAACCGCTTACAATCCCTTGATGCTATGCCCACATCAAGAACAAGCTTTGACAATCCCAAAGCTCCAAAGCTTGACAACCCCAAGCTTTGATACAAGAAACTTTAGATGAAGAATTGTGTACAAGATTCACTCTCAAGAAGTAGATGAGTACAACTTTAAGCTCTAAAGCAAGAGAGATGAGTGTATGATGACTTATGAAAGTGTATATCTCTCAAATATAAGCTCACAATAAATGCTCTCTTGAAATGGATGAGAAAATAATGAAAACCAAGAGAGATTGAACAATTGCTTTGATCTTTGAGAATATGCAAGATAAGAAGGCTTTGAATGCAATTGATGAATCAAAACTATGCCCAAGATGAGTATTTATAGAGGTGGGAATGAATATGACCGTTTGGAATTAGGTGAAGCATTAAATGCGCCAAACGGTAAATACAGTCGACTGTAATCCCAAAAGTAGCCATTGGAAATTCAAATTTCCAACTTACAGTCGACTGCATTCCAATACAGTCGACTGTAATAGGCTACTGGAAGTATTGCAGTCGACTGCATTTGAATGCAGTCGACTGTAATACCTCACTGCCCAACTTGTAGTCGACTGCATTCCAGAAAATGCAGTTTCCTTGTTTTCAAAGAATGAAAACTTTTATGCATGCAAGGGAAACCTATGGGCAAGTTCTAGGTTATAGTCATCGAAGCGATCATCTCTCTATGTCTAGTTACAAAGAACGGAAATTAAGCATTGTAAAAATTCAATCGACGAATTCCTTCTTTGATGCGTTCCGTTGAGAGTCTTTGAATGATTTGCTCGCTAATAGTCCGTTTGCATGAATATGAGACTGTACCTATTGCTTCATCAACTTAATGCATGTTAGACAACATAATCGTTAATGTTAGTTATCATCAAAATCAAATATAATCCTAGGTTAAATAACCGTAGGGTTATCAACATGCTTGAATCTTCTTACCTCGTTTTTGAGAGAACATTGCAAAAAAACAACCAAAAACTTAAAAATAAATCTAGAATTAAGGGTTGTTTTTTAAAAAGAACCTTAAGCAGTTGATTTGAAAAGTTTCTGTAAGCTTCAAACAGTGTTTTGAATGTGTTTTGAGGAGTCTTTCGAGGTGTTTCAATCTAAAATTTTTGTTCTTTCATCTCTTCTTTAAGGTAAGATAGTTAAAGTTTTTTAATGGGCTTTTAAAACATGAATATGAATATATGCTATGTTAGCGTACTTCTTTTAGTATGAATTATTTGTCAAACTTTTGAATACTTGTTAGAGACTTGTTTATAAGTAAATCAAACATGGTTAACATATTAGAGATTATGGAATACGTGAAACAGGTTATGATATGTGTGAATTATGGAATTATGTCAAACTAGACATGGTTAGAATATGATTTTGGACATATTTTTTAAGTTCTATAACTGAAGCTAATTTTCTGAACATAAATGAGTAAATTACATGTTCAATATGTTATGAAGATGATGTTACATGATGAAAGTGACTAAATATTTGATAGTTAAGTTTTATGGTGCAAGTAAATGAAGATTACAACAACCATATGTACGAGATGATTTGTTTTCTTGCACATGAGCACGTTACATCCTTTCATTCTAAAGGATGGTTGATATATTGTTGATGGTTATTATGTTACCACATTCAAATGATTGAGTGTTGATTTAATTGTGTTTGAGTAGTGGTGCACTGTATGAGCCAAACAATTGTATCTCCTGCTACACGAGGCAGTATCGGTGTTTAATTGTTTCCGGTTACTTTGCCTTTAGCCGAGGCAAAGGTTGTGAACTTATATCCCGGGTGTGGTAAAATAAGGATGGTCTATTGATGTGACTGAATTCGAGAATGGTAAACGTAATGCTCAACTAAGTGTGAACGTGCGATATGTGTAATGTGCACATGTAGAATTGTTTAATGTAATTGAATTGCAGTAGCGTGCATTATCAATATACTTAAGTTGATAATTATATTAAAATGTCTTTGATTATCTTATTGAGCCAGTGGGCTGACGGGTTTTTACCCATAATATTTTAAATCAAGTAGTTGGTGCCTCGAAAGGCAAGGAAAAGGTGTGAGGCACGGTGAGAAGACGACAACGAGACACTTGTACATTTGTATATTAAGTTGTGATGCCAAGGAAAGTGGGTTCGCAATCGACGTGGAGGTGCCACAAGGAATGCAGTTCGAGTCAGATGCCAAGTGTGATAATGTGGGACACAGCAAGGGCGGAGTAAGGGCAGAAACCAAGGGCTTCCCAAACAGAGCCTGAGGGTGGCAGTGCTGCGAGGGCAATGGCACAGGATGAATACATGACGACAGTCACAATTCGATGCTTAGGTCCAGAGTCAGGGTCCTGTATGTTTCTCTCTCTAGGATTCTAGAGTGAGAAACTAAAAATGTCAGAGTCCCGAGAATATGAAAATCTGAAGTCCTGCAAATGAATTCTCAAGACCTCTATTTATAGAGGTTGAGATGATGATGTCATCATGCGACACGTGGCGCTTCCCCGGGGGTGACACAGCACCAAGGGGTCCACAGCTGCTGATGCTCCATGGACTATCGAATCGCATATTCACCCGGCCTGCCCCATACAACGTCGCTCTGTCTGTCTGGAAAGACTGGCTCCCACAGTGTCAGTGTGGCCAGAGAACCTCCTTGATCTAGCCACCAATCCAAGCCCTTGCAGAGTCCCACAGGCCTGGCAGCGGTGGGGAAGACCTGATGCCCAACTGTCAGGCAGACTAGGAGCGATGCCCTCCAAAGACCTCTTCCCGTCTCAAAATGACCCGGGGGTCATAGTCCATAGGGGTGCCGACACGATCCCCCAGTTCCGGAGCACGTAGGCCAGTCACGAAAACACCCTGATGGAGATAGTGTCCTGAGAGAGTCGCCTATCCCACTGCTGTGAAGGGTCCTCGTGTCGGAGCACTACGAACGAAGTCCCCCGGAATGAAGACAGTGATAGCTTTATGGTAAAGAGCCTATCTCGCTGTGAGGGGTCCTCATGTCGAAGCACTACGAGCGGAGCCCCCCGGAATGAAGACGATGATGGCTTTGAGGTTGTGAGCCCATCCCGTGGTGGGCATGACTATAAGGTTGTGAGTCCATCCCACTGTGAGGGGTCCTCTTGCGCGGAGCCCCCCGTGATTGTGACGACGATGGCTTTAAGGTTGTGAGCTCATCCCGTGGTGGTGATGACTATAAGGTTGTGAGTTCATCCCGCTGCGAGGGTCGGAGCCCCCCATGATTATGACGGTGATGGCTTTAAGGTTATGAGCCCATCCCGTGGCGGTGATGACTATAAGGTTGTGAGTCCATCCCGCTGTGAGGGGTCCTCGTGCCGGAGCCCCCCGTGATTGTGATGGTGATGGCTTTAAGGTTGTGAGCCTATCCTGTGGCGGCAATGATTATAAGGTTGTGAGTTCATCTCGTTGCGAGGGGTCCTCGTGCCAGAGCAATACAAACGGAGCCCCCCGGAAGCATGTACATGATTATGGCGCATGGACGTGGCGACTACCGTTACGAGACAATACCTGGTACCGGGGCATGTATCATGAGAGTGGCGCACGGGTACGGCGAGGAACATCGCAGAGACAATACCTGGTGCCGTGGGCACATGTCATGGAAGTGGCGCATGGAAGTTGGCTCTGATACCATCTATGAACTCATAAGTACCTACTTAACTAGCCCTTTTGAGGGAGGCAATGCCCTGTGTGGGGCCGTGGACCGGGTCGTTACAAAATGGTATCAGAGCCGACTCTCGAAAGCTTGGGCTGGGGTATCCAGTCGGGTTACTGATGGTTCGGGGAAACGAAGGCAAGCCCGGGTATATCCCACATCAAGAGGATGGTTGGGGCAACGAAGGGTGAGCTGGGTATATCCCACATTGGCTAGAGAGGAGGATTCTGTACTTATGTCATGGGAGCGGTCGTCAACGATGGGTCATTCGGTGGTAGTGTGCGACTTTGGGCGATGGGCATCATGGGAGCGATATGCGGTCACGGATGACAGACGTCACGAGGTTGATGCACGACTGACATTGCGAGGTTGATGGACGACGAACATCGCGAGGTTGATGCATGACGGACGTCGCGAGGTTGATGCACAACGGACGTCGCGAGGTTGATGCATGAATGTCCGTAAACATCGTGGAGGTGCAAAGATTTGAGAAAGCAAGTGTGCACGCGAGGGGAGGCCATATGCCAAATTTGGGGGAAGGCCAAGGCCACCACCCCTGGGGAGGCCGAGGCTGACCCATTGGGGAGGCCGACGCTGACCCATGGAAGGCTGAGGCTGACCCCTTGGGAAGGTCGAGGCCGACCCCTTGGGAAGGCCGAGGCCTACCCCTTGGGAAGGCTGAGGCCTACCCTAGGGGGTGGCAAAGGCCAATGGCCAACTCCCATGAAGGGAGGCCAAGGCCACTCCCCCTTTTGGTGAACTTTGGGCGCCGATGATAGGTGTTTCAATGGGCAATGACGAATCTAGAAGTTGCGTTATGACGAGCGTGTCAACGTGAATCGTACCCATGTGACGAACAAGGTGCCAAAATCACATACAAAGCGTACGAAGTGAAAAAAGTGCGAAAAGGACTATGCGCGAAGGGAGGAACTACCGGGGGAAAGTGGCCGAGGCCAACCCCTCCTGGAGGCCAAGGCCGACCCCCTAGGCCTGGGGAAGGTCGAGACCGACCCCCTGGAGTTAGCCAAGGCCAAATGGCCAACTTCCATTTTTGGAGCCAAGGCCACTTCCCCTTTTGGCAAACTTTGGGCGCGCCAACATTAGGTGTTTTGATGAGCGATGATAAATCCAGAAGTTGCGTTACGACGAGCGTGTCGACGTGAATCGTACCCACATGACGAACAAAGCACCGAAGTCACATAAAGAGCGTATGGAGCGAACAAAGTGCGAAAGGGACTTTGCGCAAAAAGTAAAGAACCGAGGGGGAAGGGCAAGTCTAACCCCCCATGGGAGGCCGAGATCGACCCCATGGCCTTGGGTGAGGCTGAGGCCTACCCCATGGGGTTGGCCAAGGCCTTTGCCCCTTGACCCCGTCGTTCCAGTTGCACCATCGATCGATGTTTTTGACGAAAAGGTACTCGAGTGGTCACGACGTGACGAACGTGGTACCGTGAGTTACGCTAACATGAAATAATTGGTGACTAAGGCGTGCGAAGCAAGAAACGCACGTGACATGAGCGTGCGCACTTTGACGATTTGATCTGGCAGAGAGCTTGCTAGGTATGTTTCGTAAAAGTAAACTCTTTAATTTTGTATGATATGGGTTAATTACCAAGTGAGTTAGAATGAGTTGTATTATCAGTATGACATGATTAGCTGATGTGTCGAAATGCTCCAGTCGGGTTGAGATAATCCTAGGTTGGGGCGTTACACAGTAACCGTTCATGAGGACATTTTCCCAGCGGTTGCAAATTCTGGGATCCACATGATCATGTTTTTCGGTGAAGTCTTGTAAAAATTTGCCCTGTTTACATGGCAAAATGACATTCTTGCCAAGGTTGTAAGTCTCAACCTACTCTAGTCCAACCCATTTGGACATCTCAGAAGTTCTAACCAGAAACAAAGAACCGAGTCGACAACTAGAACTATTTGTTTGATTCTAAGCAAATTGGCTTAATCTTTCTTCACTCACAATTGTCTTGATCGTGGAATATCATTGAGAAATACTTGTTTGATGCAAAGCACCTGATCTAGGGATTGCTATGGAACTACCTATTGCTGCGTATGTCATCCAAGAGGGATATCACGTATTACTCATGCGCCTGATAGAGGTCATTGTAGAGCGGGCAAAGCCTTTCATCAAGATAAGATCATTATTGTTTTTTTTGATGGAATACTTCTCTAATAAACCGGATAATCATGAAAAATGGTATGCTATTGGTCGAGTGCCCGCTTTCACGTTATGTCTGGTTGCAAAGTATCTCGCCGTCCTAGATGTGGGATTTGCCGATGTTGTAGACCTTTTATCTTACGTATTTCTCCAAGGAAAGACTTTACTTCCAGTAGTGGTTATCGAGATTACCGATGTCACTAAGGAGACTATCTTAATGCCAAAGTTAGAAACATGTTGGAAAATGAGATATAGGCTTATGCTTAGAGTAGGTTAGACTAGAAAGGAGGAAAAAGGTATAAAGATAAAAAAAAATAAAATGGGGATGGTTTGGTGACTGGGTTGGGAAATCAGAATGAGAGGGTTTTAGCATTGGAGAGGCTGACATTTGGAAGGAAATATAAGCAGAAATTTGGCTCGACTATTCTTTGGGATGAGATAGCCATTCCCTTTCTGGAAATAAGAGAGGAACATAATAACATGATGATAAATAGATCACTCTTTTGGTTGGTGATAGGACTTAAAAGTATTTTCATTCTTTTGCTTTTTGTTTTGCCTAACTTTTGCCTGGGCAGCCCTTTGCAATGTTTTTTTTTCCCGTGAGTGTGCTGTGAATATGTGTGTGTGTGTGTGTGTGTGTGAGCACGCATGTGTTGCTGCGTGCGATGTAGTGTGTGTTTGGTCTGTGCCCGTGAATGTGCGGTGTGTATGTATGTGTATATTCTATATGTGGGGAAGGGGAAAGGGGCTAGTAATGCAATCGTGAAGTGCTACACGTGTTTTTTTTGTGTGAGGAAAGGAGAGGGGCTACAAAGGCTACCAAATGTGCAAGTGTGTGTTGTCTGAACGTGTGGGTGCCATGTGTGTAAAGACTGTGTGCATGCTTGTGAGTTGTGAAAGAGTGAAAATAACTGTGTGACTTTGTGTGCGTGTGCGTGTGTATGCATGCGCGCGCTTGTGTATTATGAGTGTGTCTATACTCTCTCTGTGTGTGTGTGTGTGTGGTTTGTGCCTAGCGGGTTTTTTCATTTTTCAATTTTATGAAGAACGTAATCATAGTCAGTACCAGTGGAATAAGAGATTTTTCTCAGAACTTTGACCGCAACTGATGTATCTTTACGGGTTGCCTACGTACCTCCATCTGAAGTGTTACATAGAAATCTATGTGCTAAGTAGTGTTCTTAAGGAGGATCAGGTCATTCGTATTTCATTAACAACTCTAATTTTCAAATATGATACTTCTTTTATAGATCTAAGTTGACAAGTAATGACAATTCAATCCCATCTAAATTGACTAACTGGGCTGCACCTCTAGTCATAATCTACTTGATTATATAGGGTCCTGACTAGTTTGGTTTGAATTTTCTGTGGGCTTTCTGGACTTGTCAAATATTTATTTCAAAATCAAATCCCCTTCTTTCAAACTACATTCTTTCACTCGCTTATTGAATGCTCTGGCGATTCATCTTTGATAACCTGGATTAGAGAGCTTTCAATCATTTTTCATCTGCCAATGCCAGTTCTTTGAAGTGGTTTGGAAACCAATCTTCCTATGCTATTTGATTTTCCAAAAGTACTCTCAAAGAAGCTACTCCAAGTGCTATCACAAGGACTGCTTTCATGCCATAAGCCAATGAATAATGTGTAGCCCCAGTGGATGTTTGAACTAATGTTCTATAGCCCTAGAGGACATAGGGAAGTTTGTCAGGCCAATTGCAACAAGAATTGGTCATTCTTCTTAGGAAACTTTTAATGTTCTTGTTGGTGGCTTTTACAGCTCCATTGGTCGTGGACCATACACTGAGGAATATTGTTAGGTGATGCCATACTCTTTGATCCCATCTGTCACTTCTCCCTTGAAATGTAGTATGTTATTGCAGATCGACAAACAATGTTGGTTTGATGAACTGGGCCACATTTTTAGCATTCAAAATATCATATGATGTGGCTTCCACCCATTCTGTGAAGTAATCTACGACCACGAGTATGAACTCGTGCCAATTAGAAGCTTTAAAACTGATTTTTCCAATTATGTCTATTCCACTTACCAAGAAGGGCCAACCGGGGGGGGGGGGGGATGTTACAGGTTGGTGTATATCTAGCAGTTGTAGCACTTGCATACGTGATCGATGCAGTCACACTCCACTCAAATAGTATCCTTGATGAAGAACCTTTTTTCTAACATTTGACCATTCATGTGGGGTCTACACTCGCTTAAATGTATACTTTTCATAATTTGACAACCTTTCTTTCTCGGTGACTCATAGCAGGTGCTCCCTATTGTAATGCCTCTTATACAGGTGCTCCCATCGTAATGCCTCTTATCTTCGTAGAGACATGTGGTCTTTCAAGCATGTTTCCTCAAATTACTTTCCATCTCAGATTTAACTACGCACAATTGTGTATCGTGGTTCTTCTTCTTCGACTTTACTTATTGGCACAATCATAAAGCAATATTGTAGCGAACCGCCTTCGAAAAATTCCCAGAAGGATCTTCGGGAGTCGTCATCTTATTTACACATGGGCTTTATTATTAATTAGAGTGCATTATTGAGTTTAGGCTTAGTAATGTGACTTAATTAATTATTTAGTCCAGTTTGGTTTAATTGTCCAAGCCCAATTACATGTCTAGTCCAAGCCCAGTCCTTTAGCCTAGCCCAATTGCATGTCTAATTGCATAAGTCCAGTCCAACTGTGTAGTCCAGTCCAAGGTCTAGATTTTATCATTTAATTGATTTAGTTTGTTTAGATAATTTAGGGAAATGATCTGTAAATTATCCTTGATGTAGAGATAATATCAATCTATTTTTTTGGTTAGATAGTGAATTATCCCAAATCTGGTACATCTCATCTGTTGGACCATGTAAGGTGTTGGCGAGAATTGAGATGGTGGCGTACAAGCCTGAGCTGCCACCAGAATTGAACCAGCTACACAATGTGTTTCATGTTTCGATGCTCAGAAAGTATGTTCCAGATCCAATGCATATAATTCAACTGGAACCAGTAGAGATTCAGGAAAATATGTCATATCCAGAGGTACCCGTGGAAGTGGTCGATAGGAAAGAACATGTGTTACGTTCGAAAGTAATACCGGGGGTTAAAGTCATTTGGAGAAATCACACGTTAGAGGAGGCCACCTGGGAACCCGAAGTGCTGATGAGGCAGCGTTATCTACATCTCTTTGTTGAACAGGGTTTGTCTTAATTTCGAGGTCGAAATTTAATTAACGGGGGAGGGTGTGATACCCTGAAAGTATTGAAAAATTATTTAACGCTGAGTTTGATTTATTAACGGGGACTATTGTTTTTAGGGAACGTCATATGGGCGTTAATTAAGTGTCAGGAAGTGGAAAGAGGGGTTAGTTGTAATTAAGAAAAGCTTGGGGGTTCTTTTTATAAATATGTAAGAAAAATATTAGGGTCCTTTGTGCAATTTTATAAAAAGTAGTTGGAAGCCCTTTTCTTAGCTTGTCACCTCCTACCAGCTTTGGTGACTCAACCAATTTAGCTAGTTTTAAAAAGGACAAAAAATAGGGTAAGATGACTATTCTCAGGTGAAAGAAAGGAGAAGGAAGTAAAGAAAAAAAAGAGAGAAGCAGACCAGAAAAAGGGGGAAGCAGAACAAAATAGAAAACAGAGAGGAAGGGCAGCTTCGGGGAAGGAAGGAAGGGAGAGGGAAAGAAAAAAAGAGAAGAAGAACAAACAGAAGATAAAGAAGTAAGAAGAAAGTAACAAAGAAGCCGAACAGAGAAGGAACAAGAAGAACATGAATTCGGATAGAGAAAGAGATTTAAGGAAATTGGGGTTCTTCTCATAAAGGGTAATACTTGTTCCCTTTAGTGGTTTTGGTGGGTTAATTGCTATGTTTGTGCGTGGGTGTGTGCATCTAATGGGTTGAGAGCAGGGAGTGTGTGAGTTTATGTGCGTTCAGTGTGTGCCGTGACTGTGTGCGAATGTTCTAGGTGTGGTATAGTGAAGAATTAATGTGTATAATGCGGGGATGTGAAGTTGTGCGAGTTAGGAATATATGAGGAAGAGTTTATTAATCTGTGTGTGGGTGTTTGAAGTGAGTCATGCATGTGTGTGTGTTCTTGAGCGTGTGTGGTTCGGGTGTGTGTTGATGTGTGATTTAGATGAGTTAGGTTATAAATTTTAGGTGTTGTAATGTGTCGGTGATGTTGGATGTGGGTTTTAGGTAGAGAAATGGGGAAGAAGGGGTGTAACCACGGGTGAAGGGAGGGGGTTCATGGCTGCGTGGGTTCTAGTGTGAGGTTGAAGAAGAGTGGTGTGTCTGAAAAATGTGAAATTGTGCGTGTTGATCATGAACAGTAACCGTAATAGTCGCTAAAGATCAAAATAAATAAATCAGATTTTTTAATAAATTTTTAAGAATATCTAGAGCTAGATTTAGCCAAAGTGCCGAAAAAAAAAACCCAGGTATTTTTAGTAGATCCACATCAGGGAAATGTTTCAGATTTTTCCAAGGACTGGAAAGGGGTTAACCGATAGGGGGAACTGTGAAACTTTACAGTGTAATTTAAAATATCAAACGAGCGCGATTTGGGGTAACAATTTTATGGGGACCATAGGACGTTGAGAAGTTTCTTTTCCCAAGATTTTGGGCCATTCTGAGGTCGTTTGCTATTGTTTTGCTGAACGGGCTTTTAAACGCTCGGTCCGGACACCGGTCAGAGACTTTCGGACAGAAATTTTCTAAAATACTTTTTAGCTTGGGAATGATCCGAGAAAGGATACGCACTGCACAAGATCGACAGAAAAGCTTTCCAGAGAAAAGACGTACGATGCTCGAGTTTGAAGTAGGGGACATGGTGTTTTTGAAAGTATCGCCCTGGAAAGGCATTATGCGATTCGGGAAGCAAAGAAAATTGAGTCCGAGATATACTGGACCATTTAAGGTGTTGGCGAGAATTGAGACGGTGGCATACAAGCCTGATCTGCCACCAGAATTGAACCAGCTACACAATGTGTTTCATGTTTCGATGCTCAGAAAGTATGTTCCAGATCCAATGCATATAATTCAACTGGAACCAGTAGAGATTCGGGAAAGTATGTCATATCCAGAGGTACCCGTGGAAGTGGTCGATAGGAAAGAACATGTGTTACGTTCGAAAGTAATACCGGTGGTTAAAGTCATTTGGAGAAATCACTCCTTAGAGGAGGCCACCTGGGAACCCGAAGCGCTGATGAGGCAGCGTTATCTACATCTCTTTGTTGAACGGGGTTTGTGTTAATTTCGAGGTCGAAATTTAATTAAGGTGGGAGGGTGTGATACCCTGAAAGTATTGAAAAATTATTTAACGCTGAGTTTGATTTATTAACGGGGACTATTGTTTTTAGGGAACGTCATATGGGCGTTAATTAAGTGTCAGGAAGTGGAAAGAGGGGTTAGTTGTAATTACGAAAAGCTTGGGGGTTCTTTTTATAAATATGTAAGAAAAATATTGGGGGTCCTTTGTGCAATTTTATAAAAAAGTAGTTGGAAGCCCTCTTTTTAGCTTGCCACCTCCTACCAGCTTTGGTGACTCTACCAATTTAGCTAGTTTAAAATGGACAAAAAATAGGGTAAGATGACTATTCTCGGGTGAAAGAAAGGAGAAGGAAGTAAAGAAAAAAAGAGAGAAGCAGACCAGAAAAAGGGGGAAGCAGAACAAAATAGAAAACCGAGAGGAAGGGCAGCTTCGGGGAAGGAAGAAAGGGAGAGGGAAAGAAAAAAAAAGAGAAGAAGAACAAACAGAAGATAAAGAAGTAAGAAGAAAGAAACAGAGAAGCCGAACAGAGAAGGAACAATAAGAACAGGAATTCAGATAGAGAAAGAGATTGAAGGAAATTGGGGTTCTTCTCATAAAGGGTAATACTTGTTCCCTTTAGTGGTTTTGGTGGGTTAATTGCGATGTTTGTGCGTGGGTGTGTGCATTTAGTGGGTTGAGAGCAGGGAGTGTGTGAGTTTATGTGTGTTCAGTGTGTGCCGTGACTGTGTGCGAATGTTCTAGGTGTGGTATAGTGAAGAATTAATATGTATAATGCGGGGATGTGAAGTTGTGCGGGTTAGGAATATATGAGGAAGAGTTTGTTAATCTATGTGTGGGGGTTTGAAGTGAGTCATGCATGTGTGTGTGTGTTCTTGAGCGTGTGTGGTTCGGGTGTGTGTTGATGTGTGATTTCGATGAGTTAGGTTATATATTTTAGGTGTTGTAATGTGTTGGTGATGTTGGATGTGGGTTTTTGGTAGAGAAATGGAGAAGAAGGGGTGTAACCACGGGTGAAGGGAGTGGGTTCATGGCTGCGTGGGTTCTAGTGTGAGGTTGAAGAAGAGTGGTGTGTGTGAAAAACATGAAATTGTGCGTGTTGATCATGAACAGTAACCGTAATGGTCGCTAAAGACCAAAATAAATTAATCAGATTTTTTAATAAATTTTTAAGAATATCTAGAGCTAGATTTAGCCAAAGTGCCAAAAAAAAAAAACCCATGTATATTTAGTAGATCCACAACAGGGGAAATTTTCAGATTTTTCCAAGGACTGGAAAGGGGTTAACCGATAGGGGGAACTTTGAAACTTTACAGTGTAATTTAAAATATCGAACGAGCGCGATTTGGGGTTACAATTTTATGGGGACCTTAGGACGTTGAGAAGTTTCTTTTCCCAAGATTTTGGGCCATTCTGAGGTCGTTTGCTATTGTTTTGCGGAACGGGCTTTTAAGCGCTCGGTGCGGACACCGGTCAGAGACTTTCGGACGGAAATTTTCTAAAATACTTTTTAGCTTGGGAATGATCCGAGAAAGGATACGCACTGCACAAGATCGACAGAAAAGCTTTCCAGAGAAAAGACGTAGGATGCTCGAGTTTGAAGTACGGGACATGGTGTTTTTGAAAGTATCGCCCTGGAAAGGCATTATGCAATTCGAGAAGCAAAGAAAATTGAGTCCGAGATATATTGGACCATTTAAGGTGTTGGCGAGAATTGAGACGGTGGCGTACAAGCCTGAGCTGCCACCAGAATTGAACCAGCTACACAATGTGTTTCATGTTTCGATGCTCAGAAAGTATGTTCCAGATCCAATGCATATAATTCAACTGGAACCAGTAGAGATTCGGGAAAATATGTCATATCCAGAGGTACCCGTGGAAGTGGTCGATAGGAAAGAACATGTGTTACGTTCGAAAGTAATACCGGGGGTTAAAGTCATTTGGAGAAATCACACGTTAGAGGAGGCCACCTGGGAACCCGAAGCGCTGATGCGGCAGCGTTATCTACATCTCTTTGTTGAACGGGGTTTGTCTTAATTTCGAGGTCGAAATTTAATTAACGGGGAGGGTGTGATACCCTGAAAGTATTGAAAAATTATTTAACGCTGAGTTTGATTTATTAACGGGGACTATTGTTTTTAGGGAACGTCATATGGGCGTTAATTAAGTGTCAGGAAGTGGAAAGAGGGGTTAGTTGTAATTAAGAAAAGCTTGGGGGTTCTTTTTATAAATATGTAAGAAAAATATTAGGGTCCTTTGTGCAATTTTATAAAAAGTAGTTGGAAGCCCTTTTCTTAGCTTGTCACCTCCTACCAGCTTTGGTGACTCAACCAATTTAGCTAGTTTAAAAAGGACAAAAAATAGGGTAAGATGACTATTCTCGGGTGAAAGAAAGGAGAAGGAAGTAAAGAAAAAAAAGAGAGAAGCAGACCAGAAAAAGGGGGAAGCAGAACAAAATAGAAAACAGAGAGGAAGGGCAGCTTCGGGGAAGGAAGAAAGGGAGAGGGAAAGAAAAAAAGAGAAGAAGAACAAACAGAAGATAAAGAAGTAAGAAGAAAGTAAAAAAGAAGCCGAACAGAGAAGGAACAAGAAGAACAGGAATTCGGATAGAGAAAGAGATTTAAGGAAATTGGGGTTCTTCTCATAAAGGGTAATACTTGTTCCCTTTAGTGGTTTTGGTGGGTTAATTGCTATGTTTGTGCGTGGGTGTGTGCATCTAATGGGTTGAGAGCAGGGAGTGTGTGAGTTTATGTGCGTTCAGTGTGTGCCGTGACTGTGTGCGAATGTTCTAGGTGTGGTATAGTGAAGAATTAATGTGTATAATGCGGGGATGTGAAGTTGTGCGGGTTAGGAATATATGAGGAAGAGTTTATTAATCTGTGTGTGGGTGTTTGAAGTGAGTCATGCATGTGTGTGTGTTCTTGAGCGTGTGTGGTTCGGGTGTGTGTTGATGTGTGATTTAGATGAGTTAGGTTATAAATTTTAGGTGTTGTAATGTGTTGGTGATGTTGGATGTGGGTTTTAGGTAGAGAAATGGGGAAGAAGGGGTGTAACCACGGGTGAAGGGAGGGGGTTCATGGCTGCGTGGGTTCTAGTGTGAGGTTGAAGAAGAGTGGTGTGTGTGAAAAACGTGAAATTGTGCGTGTTGATCATGAACAGTAACCGTAATAGTCGCTAAAGATCAAAATAAATTAATCAGATTTTTTAATAAATTTTTAAGAATATCTAGAGCTAGATTTAGCCAAAGTGCCAAAAAAAAAAAAACCCAGGTATTTTAGGTAGATCCACATCAGGGAAATGTTTCAGATTTTTCCAAGGACTGGAAAGGGGTTAACCGATAGGGGGAACTGTGAAACTTTACAGTGTAATTTAAAATATCAAACGAGCGCGATTTGGGATAACAATTTTATGGGGACCATAGGACGTTGAGAAGTTTCTTTTCCCAAGATTTTGGGCCATTCTGAGGTCGTTTGCTATTGTTTTGCTGAACGGGCTTTTAAACGCTCGGTCCGGACACCGGTCAGAGACTTTCGGACAGAAATTTTCTAAAATACTTTTTAGCTTGGGAATGATCCGAGAAAGGATACGCACTGCACAAGATCGACAGAAAAGCTTTCCAGAGAAAAGACGTACGATGCTCGAGTTTGAAGTAGGGGACATGGTGTTTTTGAAAGTATCGCCCTGGAAAGGCATTATGCGATTCGGGAAGCAAAGAAAATTGAGTCCGAGATATATTGGACCATTTAAGGTGTTGGCGAGAATTGAGACGGTGGCGTACAAGCCTGAGCTGCCACCAGAATTGAACCAGCTACACAATGTGTTTCATGTTTCGATGCTCAGAAAGTATGTTCCAGATCCAATGCATATAATTCAACTGGAACCAGTAGAGATTCGGGAAAATATGTCATATCCAGAGGTACCCGTGGAAGTGGTCGATAGGAAAGAACATGTGTTACGTTCGAAAGTAATACCGGGGGTTAAAGTCTTTTGGAGAAATCACACGTTAGAGGAGGCCACCTGGGAACCCGAAGCGCTGATGCGGCAGCGTTATCTACATCTCTTTATTGAACGGGGTTTGTCTTAATTTCGAGGTCGAAATTTAATTAACGGGGGAGGGTGTGATACCCTGAAAGTATTGAAAAATTATTTAACGCTGAGTTTGATTTATTAACGGGGACTATTGTTTTTAGGGAACGTCATATGGGCGTTAATTAAGTGTCAGGAAGTGGAAAGAGGGGTTAGTTGTAATTAAGAAAAGCTTGGGGGTTCTTTTTATAAATATGTAAGAAAAATATTAGGGTCCTTTGTGCAATTTTATAAAAAGTAGTTGGAAGCCCTTTTCTTAGCTTGTCACCTCCTACCAGCTTTGGTGACTCAACCAATTTAGCTAGTTTAAAAAGGACAAAAAATAGGGTAAGATGACTATTCTCGGGTGAAAGAAAGGAGAAGGAAGTAAAGAAAAAAAAGAGAGAAGCAGACCAGAAAAAGGGGGAAGCAGAACAAAATAGAAAACAGAGAGGAAGGGCAGCTTCGGGGAAGGAAGAAAGGGAGAGGGAAAGAAAAAAAAGAGAAGAAGAACAAACAGAAGATAAAGAAGTAAGAAGAAAGTAACAAAGAAGCCGAACAGAGAAGGAACAAGTAGAACAGGAATTCGGATAGAGAAAGAGATTTAAGGAAATTGGGGTTCTTCTCATAAAGGGTAATACTTGTTCCCTTTAGTGGTTTTGGTGGGTTAATTGCGATGTTTGTGCGTGGGTGTGTGCATTTAGTGGGTTGAGAGCAGGGAGTGTGTGAGTTTATGTGTGTTTAGTGTGTGCCGTGACTGTGTGCGGATGTTCTAGGTGTGGTATAGTGAAGAATTAATATGTATAATGCGGGGATGTGAAGTTGTGCGGGTTAGGAATATATGAGGAAGAGTTTGTTAATCTGTGTGTGGGGGTTTGAAGTGAGTCATGCATGTGTGTGTGTGTTCTTGAGCGTGTGTGGTTCGGGTGTGTGTTGATGTGTGATTTCGATGAGTTAGGTTATATATTTTAGGTGTTGTAATGTGTTGGTGATGTTGGATGTGGGTTTTAGGTAGAGAAATGGAGAAGAAGGGGTGTAACCACGGGTGAAGGGAGTGGGTTCATGGCTGCGTGGGTTCTAGTGTGAGGTTGAAGAAGAGTGGTGTGTGTGAAAAACGTGAAATTGTGCGTGTTGATCATGAACAGTAACCGTAATGGTCGCTAAAGACCAAAATAAATTAATCAGATTTTTTAATAAATTTTTAAGAATATCTAGAGCTAGATTTAGCCAAAGTGCCAAAAAAAAAAAACCCATGTATATTTAGTAGATCCACAACAGGGAAAATTTTCAGATTTTTCCAAGGACTGGAAAGGGGTTAACCGATAGGGGGAACTGTGAAACTTTACAGTGTAATTTAAAATATCGAACGAGCGCGATTTGGGGTAACAATTTTATGGGGACCATAGGACGTTGAGAAGTTTCTTTTCCCAAGATTTTGGGCCATTCTGAGGTCGTTTGCTATTGTTTTGCTGAACGGGCTTTTAAGCGCTCGGTGCGGACACCGGTCAGAGACTTTCGGACGGAAATTTTCTAAAATACTTTTTAGCTTGGGAATGATCCGAGAAAGGATACGCACTGCACAAGATCGACAGAAAAGCTTTCCAGAGAAAAGACGTAGGATGCTCGAGTTTGAAGTAGGGGACATGGTGTTTTTGAAAGTATCGCCCTGGAAAGGCATTATGCGATTCGGGAAGCAAAGAAAATTGAGTCCGAGATATATTGGACCATTTAAGGTGTTGGCGAGAATTGAGACGGTGGCGTACAAGCCTGAGCTGCCACCAGAATTGAACCAGCTACACAATGTGTTTCATGTTTCGATGCTCAGAAAGTATGTTCCAGATCCAATGCATATAATTCAACTGGAACCAGTAGAGATTCGGGAAAATATGTCATATCCAGAGGTACCCGTGGAAGTGGTCGATAGGAAAGAACATGTGTTACGTTCGAAAGTAATACCGGGGGTTAAAGTCATTTGGAGAAATCACACGTTAGAGGAGGCCACCTGGGAACCCGAAGCGCTGATGCGGCAGCGTTATCTACATCTCTTTGTTGAACGGGGTTTGTCTTAATTTCGAGGTCGAAATTTAATTAACGGGGGAGGGTGTGATACCCTGAAAGTATTGAAAAATTATTTAACGCTGAGTTTGATTTATTAACGGGGACTATTGTTTTTAGGGAACGTCATATGGGCGTTAATTAAGTGTCAGGAAGTGGAAAGAGGGGTTAGTTGTAATTAAGAAAAGCTTGGGGGTTCTTTTTATAAATATGTAAGAAAAATATTAGGGTCCTTTGTGCAATTTTATAAAAAGTAGTTGGAAGCCCTTTTCTTAGCTTGTCACCTCCTACCAGCTTTGGTGACTCAACCAATTTAGCTAGTTTAAAAAGGACAAAAAATAGGGTAAGATGACTATTCTCGGGTGAAAGAAAGGAGAAGGAAGTAAAAAAAAAAGAGAGAAGCAGACCAGAAAAAGGGGGAAGCAGAACAAAATAGAAAACAGAGAGGAAGGGCAGCTTCGGGGAAGGAAGAAAGGGAGAGGGAAAGAAAAAAAGAGAAGAAGAACAAACAGAAGATAAAGAAGTAAGAAGAAAGTAACAAAGAAGCCGAACAGAGAAGGAACAAGAAGAACAGGAATTCGGATAGAGAAAGAGATTTAAGGAAATTGGGGTTCTTCTCATAAAGGGTAATACTTGTTCCCTTTAGTGGTTTTGGTGGGTTAATTGCTATGTTTGTGCGTGGGTGTGTGCATCTAATGGGTTGAGAGCAGGGAGTGTGTGAGTTTATGTGCGTTCAGTGTGTGCCGTGACTGTGTGCGAATGTTCTAGGTGTGGTATAGTGAAGAATTAATGTGTATAATGCGGGGATGTGAAGTTGTGCGGGTTAGGAATATATGAGGAAGAGTTTATTAATCTGTGTGTGGGTGTTTGAAGTGAGTCATGCATGTGTGTGTGTTCTTGAGCGTGTGTGGTTCGGGTGTGTGTTGATGTGTGATTTAGATGAGTTAGGTTATAAATTTTAGGTGTTGTAATGTGTTGGTGATGTTGGATGTGGGTTTTAGGTAGAGAAATGGGGAAGAAGGGGTGTAACCACGGGTGAAGGGAGGGGGTTCATGGCTGCGTGGGTTCTAGTGTGAGGTTGAAGAAGAGTGGTGTGTGTGAAAAACGTGAAATTGTGCGTGTTGATCATGAACAGTAACCGTAATAGTCGCTAAAGATCAAAATAAATTAATCAGATTTTTTAATAAATTTTTAAGAATATCTAGAGCTAGATTTAGCCAAAGTGCCAAAAAAAAAAACCCAGGTATTTTTAGTAGATCCACATCAGGGAAATGTTTCAGATTTTTCCAAGGACTGGAAAGGGGTTAACCGATAGGGGGAACTGTGAAACTTTACAGTGTAATTTAAAATATCAAACGAGCGCGATTTGGGGTAACAATTTTATGGGGACCATAGGACGTTGAGAAGTTTCTTTTCCCAAGATTTTGGGCCATTCTGAGGTCGTTTGCTATTGTTTTGCTGAACGGGCTTTTAAACGCTCGGTCCGGACACCGGTCAGAGACTTTCGGACAGAAATTTTCTAAAATACTTTTTAGCTTGGGAATGATCCGAGAAAGGATACGCACTGCACAAGATCGACAGAAAAGCTTTCCAGAGAAAAGACGTACGATGCTCGAGTTTGAAGTAGGGGACATGGTGTTTTTGAAAGTATCGCCCTGGAAAGGCATTATGCGATTCGGGAAGCAAAGAAAATTGAGTCCGAGATATATTGGACCATTTAAGGTGTTGGCGAGAATTGAGACGGTGGCGTACAAGCCTGAGCTGCCACCAGAATTGAACCAGCTACACAATGTGTTTCATGTTTCGATGCTCAGAAAGTATGTTCCAGATCCAATGCATATAATTCAACTGGAACCAGTAGAGATTCGGGAAAATATGTCATATCCAGAGGTACCCGTGGAAGTGGTCGATAGGAAAGAACATGTGTTACGTTCGAAAGTAATACCGGTGGTTAAAGTCATTTGGAGAAATCACTCCTTAGAGGAGGCCACCTGGGAACCCGAAGCGCTGATGCGGCAGCGTTATCTACATCTCTTTGTTGAACGGGGTTTGTGTTAATTTCGAGGTCGAAATTTAATTAAGGTGGGAGGGTGTGATACCCTGAAAGTATTGAAAAATTATTTAACGCTGAGTTTGATTTATTAACGGGGACTATTGTTTTTAGGGAACGTCATATGGGCGTTAATTAAGTGTCAGGAAGTGGAAAGAGGGGTTAGTTGTAATTAAGAAAAGCTTGGGGGTTCTTTTTATAAATATGTAAGAAAAATATTAGGGTCCTTTGTGCAATTTTATAAAAAGTAGTTGGAAGCCCTTTTCTTAGCTTGTCACCTCCTACCAGCTTTGGTGACTCAACCAATTTAGCTAGTTTAAAAAGGACAAAAAATAGGGTAAGATGACTATTCTCGGGTGAAAGAAAGGAGAAGGAAGTAAAGAAAAAAAAAGAGAGAAGCAGACCAGAAAAAGGGGGAAGCAGAACAAAATAGAAAACAGAGAGGAAGGGCAGCTTCGGGGAAGGAAGAAAGGGAGAGGGAAAGAAAAAAAAGAGAAGAAGAACAAACAGAAGATAAAGAAGTAAGAAGAAAGTAACAAAGAAGCCGAACAGAGAAGGAACAAGAAGAACAGGAATTCGGATAGAGAAAGAGATTTAAGGAAATTGGGGTTCTTCTCATAAAGGGTAATACTTGTTCCCTTTAGTGGTATGTTTGTGCGTGGGTGTGTGCATCTAATGGGTTGAGAGCAGGGAGTGTGTGAGTTTATGTGCGTTCAGTGTGTGCCGTGACTGTGTGCGAATGTTCTAGGTGTGGTATAGTGAAGAATTAATGTGTATAATGCGGGGATGTGAAGTTGTGCGGGTTAGGAATATATGAGGAAGAGTTTATTAATCTGTGTGTGGGTGTTTGAAGTGAGTCATGCATGTGTGTGTGTTCTTGAGCGTGTGTGGTTCGGGTGTGTGTTGATGTGTGATTTAGATGAGTTAGGTTATAAATTTTAGGTGTTGTAATGTGTTGGTGATGTTGGATGTGGGTTTTAGGTAGAGAAATGGGGAAGAAGGGGTGTAACCACGGGTGAAGGGAGGGGGTTCATGGCTGCGTGGGTTCTAGTGTGAGGTTGAAGAAGAGTGGTGTGTGTGAAAAACGTGAAATTGTGCGTGTTGATCATGAACAGTAACCGTAATAGTCGCTAAAGATCAAAATAAATTAATCAGATTTTTTAATAAATTTTTAAGAATATCTAGAGCTAGATTTAGCCAAAGTGCCAAAAAAAAAAAACCCAGGTATTTTTAGTAGATCCACATCAGGGAAATGTTTCAGATTTTTCCAAGGACTGGAAAGGGGTTAACCGATAGGGGGAACTGTGAAACTTTACAGTGTAATTTAAAATATCAAACGAGCGCGATTTGGGGTAACAATTTTATGGGGACCATAGGACGTTGAGAAGTTTCTTTTCCCAAGATTTTGGGCCATTCTGAGGTCGTTTGCTATTGTTTTGCTGAACGGGCTTTTAAACGCTCGGTCCGGACACCGGTCAGAGACTTTCGGACAGAAATTTTCTAAAATACTTTTTAGCTTGGGAATGATCCGAGAAAGGATACGCACTGCACAAGATCGACAGAAAAGCTTTCCAGAGAAAAGACGTACGATGCTCGAGTTTGAAGTAGGGGACATGGTGTTTTTGAAAGTATCGCCCTGGAAAGGCATTATGCGATTCGGGAAGCAAAGAAAATTGAGTCCGAGATATATTGGACCATTTAAGGTGTTGGCGAGAATTGAGACGGTGGCGTACAAGCCTGAGCTGCCACCAGAATTGAACCAGCTACACAATGTGTTTCATGTTTCGATGCTCAGAAAGTATGTTCCAGATCCAATGCATATAATTCAACTGGAACCAGTAGAGATTCGGGAAAATATGTCATATCCAGAGGTACCCGTGGAAGTGGTCGATAGGAAAGAACATGTGTTACGTTCGAAAGTAATACCGGTGGTTAAAGTCATTTGGAGAAATCACTCCTTAGAGGAGGCCACCTGGGAACCCGAAGCGCTGATGCGGCAGCGTTATCTACATCTCTTTGTTGAACGGGGTTTGTGTTAATTTCGAGGTCGAAATTTAATTAAGGGGGAGGGTGTGATACCCTGAAAGTATTGAAAAATTATTTAACGCTGAGTTTGATTTATTAACGGGGACTATTGTTTTTAGGGAACGTCATATGGGCGTTAATTAAGTGTCAGGAAGTGGAAAGAGGGGTTAGTTGTAATTAAGAAAAGCTTGGGGGTTCTTTTTATAAATATGTAAGAAAAATATTGGGGGTCCTTTGTGCAATTTTATAAAAAAGTAGTTGGAAGCCCTTTTTTAGCTTGCACCTCCTACCAGCTTTGGTGACTCAACCAATTTAGCTAGTTTAAAATGGACAAAAAATAGGGTAAGATGACTATTCTCGGGTGAAAGAAAGGAGAAGGAAGTAAAGAAAAAAAAAGAGAGAAGCAGACCAGAAAAAGGGGGAAGCAGAACAAAATAGAAAACAGAGAGGAAGGGCAGCTTCGGGGAAGGAAGAAAGGGAGAGGGAAAGAAAAAAAAGAGAAGAAGAACAAACAGAAGATAAAGAAGTAAGAAGAAAGAAACAGAGAAGCCGAACAGAGAAGGAACAA
>JAVXUP010004710.1:0-27233 GCA_033070095.1 Escallonia herrerae
ATATATATATATATATATATATATATATATATATATATATATATATATATATATATATATATAGGGGACCGATCCACACCCACCGGTGGAGAAATAACAAATTTCTCCACCGAACCGCTGGTCTTACCAGCGGTTGGCCACGTGGGCAAAAAAAGGACGAAAAGGGACAAAAAAGGACGAAAATACTATGATAAATTCATGAAAATATCACGAGAAAATGAAAAACTCGTGAGAAAATGGTGGCAATAATGCCCAACCGCAACTCCTACATGCGGTTGGCATTATTGCCTTCCGTGACCCCACCCCCCACCCGTCACCCCCCTTGCCCCCCACCCCCCTGCCCCCCACCCCGTGGCCCCCACCCTATGTCCTTTTCCCCCACCCGTGAACCCCCCTTCCCCCACCCGTGAACCCCCTCTTCCCCCACGTGTCATTACCACCCTACCCCCCACCCCCACGTGTCATTCCCCCCTCCCCCTCCCTGCTGTTCACTCACGGTTCTTCTCTTCCTCTCTCACTTTTCTCTCTATAAAATCCCTCCTCCCCGAATCATTTCTTCCACCCTCCTCATTCTCCCTATCTCACCTACATACAAACAAAAAAAATTTACGCTAGAAGATCGGTGGATAACCGCTAGAAGATCGGTGGATTTTTCTTGAAATATATCAAGTTAAAACAAGTAAGTATTTTTCAATTTGTTCTTACCAATTGATTGTTTAAATTGTGTTACGCTTAAATTGTTCTTACAATAGTCTAAAATTCGTGTTTAGGGCGTCAAAGGGCGTCAAAATTACGTTTTGACAAATCGGGGTATTACATTCGAAAAATTCCAAAATAGCGATTTTTTAGGGCGTCAGAAATAGAATTTTTCACGAATTTATAAAAAATAGCTAGAGCTAGATTTTGCCAAAGTACGAAACAGAGACCCTAGTTATTTTCAAAAGATCTGTATCAGGTAAAAATTTCAGATTTTTCCAAAGACTGGAAAGGGGTTAACTGATACACGCAACCTTGTAACTTTGCAGTGTAATTTAAAATATCAAGCCAGCGCGATTTCGCGCGAAACTTTTATGAGAACCCTAGGGTGTTGGGAAGTTCCATTCCCCAGGAATTCGGGCCATTCCGAAGCCGTTAGCTAATTTTTTGGCCGAACGGGCTTTTAAGCGCTCGATCCGGACACCGGTTCGGGATTTTTAGGCGAAAAATCCGTAAAATACTTTTTAGATCAAGAATGAACTCAGGAAGCTTAAAATAGCATTTTAAAGCACTTTTGATATTTTCTGAAGCCAGGGGGTATTTTGGTAATTTGCCACCCCGAGAGGGGTATTTTGGTAATTTTCCCGAAAAAATTTTCCAACGGACTTTTAAGTCCAGAAATGTAAGTAAAACGCCTGAAATGTTGTTTTGCAGCTGATTGCGGGGCGTAATTGTCGCTAAAGGTGAAAACTTAATTAGACAGTTTTTTCACGAATTTATAAAAAATAGCTAGAGCTAGATTTTGCCAAAATACAAAACAGAGACCCTAGTTATTTTCAAAAGATCTGTATCAGGTAAAAATTTCAGATTTTTTCAAAGACTAGAAAGGGGTTAACTGATACGCGCAACCTTGTAACTTTGCAGTGTAATTTAAAATATCAAGACAGCGCGATTTCGTGCGAAACTTTTATGAGAACCCTAGGGTGTTGGGAAGTTCCATTCCCCAGGAATTCGGGCCATTCCGAAGTCGTTAGCTAATTTTTTGGCCGAACGGGCTTTTAAGCGCTCGATCCGGACACCGGTTCGGGATTTTTAGGCGAAAAATCCGTAAAATACTTTTTAAATCAAGAATGAACTCAGGAAGCTTAAAATAGCGTTTTAAAGCAATTTTGATATTTTCTGAAGCCAGGGGGCATTTTGGTAATTTGCCCCCCCGCGAGGGGTGTTTTGGTAATTTTCCCGAAAAAAAGTTTTTCAGTCCAGAAATGTAAGTAAAACACCTGAAAGGTTGTTTTGAAGCTGGTTTGATGGGCGTTAGGGTGACAATGAACCCCCGGGGGCTATTTTGCTAATTTTACATTACACAAATTTGTGCTTAAAATAACTTTTAGTTCAGGAAAGGGTGTGAGACACCTGAAAAGTTATTTTAAAGAGTGAATTCAGGAAGCTTAAAATCCCATTTCAAAGCACTTTTCAGATTTTTTTTGTCAGGGGGCATTTTGGTAATTCGCATCCCCGATAGGGGTATTTTCGTAAATTTGCAGCGTTAAGTTTTTCAAAGGATTTCTTAGTCCAGAAATGTAAGCAAAGCACCTGAAAGGTTGTTTTGAAGCTGATTTGGGGCGTTAGGGTGATAATGAACCCCCGGAGGCATTTCGGTAATTTGCCGCTCATCGGGGGCTATTTTGCTAATTTTACATTATACCAAATTTCCCGAAAGACGGTGGTTTAAATAAATTTTATTCTTCTTTTATTTAAATCTATGACTTGTTGAGAATGATATAATTTTTATTTTTTAGATTCCAGTATAAATATGGATGCAACTGGAGGAAATAATTTTTGTGAAGGTTCTGATCCACCTTACGTTGGTCAAGTTTTTCAAGCACTGGACGAAGTTGAAGCATACTATAGAGCATATTCGAAAACGATAGGTTTCGGTATTAGAACTAAGACGACTAGAAAACGGGCGAATACAGATCAAATTTGTGCAAGACTATTTGAGTGTCATAGAGGAGCACCGCATGTAACTCCGGTCGTTCGGATCAGTGACGAAGGGACAACAAGACAAAGAAAACGGGACACATTTCCGGGTACCGGCTGCAAGGCCCATGTGTATGCAGTACACCGAAAAAATGAAAACCATTGGGTTGTCACAGGAGTGGAGTTGAGCCATAATCATCAGTTGATGACCCCCAGTAAGATTGGTCAAATTCATCAACACCGAGAAATAAGCGCGGCACACAGACAACTAATTTTTACAATGGCCGAGGCTAAAATTCCACCTTCTAAGATGATGGGGGTTTTCTCAAGCCAGGCTGGGGGGATTGACAAGTTGAGTTTCAACGAAGTAGACCTTCGAAATGAACTTCGTGCTCAGAGGAGAGAGTCTTTCGGTAAGAGTGATTCTCAAACTACACTTGATCTCTTCAGGTCCCTTCAGAGTGAGAATTCTGGATTTTTTTACAGTCTCCAACTGGATGATGAGAACCGCATTAGTACTATATTTTGGGCGGACCCCCGTTCTAGAGCTGCTTACCAAAATTTTGGGGATGTTGTGACGTTTGACACCACATACCGCACCAATAAGTACTCTATGCCTTTTGCTCCGTTCACCGGGGTGAACCACCACTATCAGTCAATCTCGTTTGGCTTTGCCCTGCTTAGGGATGAGACGGAGGAGTCATTTACGTGGTTATTTGAAACGTGGCTTCAAGCAATGTATCATATTCCTCCAAAGACCATCATCACCGACCAAGATCTGGCAATGAAAAATGCAATCGCTAAGGTCCTTCCAGATACTCACCATGGCCTGTGCACATGGCACATAAGCAACAAATATCCCGAACGGCTTCACCATGTATATGCAAACCATCCGTCATTCAAGACTGACTTTAATACATGTGTGAAGAAATCGTTGACGGTAGACGTGTTCGAGGAGAGGTGGGCCACGTTAATGGATACTTACTATTTGCACAATCACGAATGGTTACAATCGTTGTATGAGATCAAGACACAGTGGGTCGGTGCCTACACCAAGAATTTTTTTGCAGCCGGAATGACTACGACCTCGAGAAGCGAAGCTATGAATTCATTCTTTGATGGGTACGTAGGCCAGTCTTCAAGTATAGCGGAGTTCGTACTAGAGATGCAGAAAGCCGTTGACAGGCAATTGTACCGTGAGAGAGAAGCCGACGCGGCTACAGTTTGCAAAGAAAGAGCTATACTACTTTATTCACCTTTAGAGGCTCATGCGGCTCAAGTCTATACCAAGGAAATGTTTCGACAGTTTCAAGAGGAACTACTAAAGTCGAATCAATATGGCATGACAAAGTTGCACGAGTATTCCACCAGAGATATCAAGGTTTATGCTTTGACAAATGTGACGAACTTCGCCAATCCGTGCTCTTCGTCGGCTCCGAGGACCAGACGACATTTTACCGTAGCAGTTTGTAAGGACACCGGGTTGGTTAATTGCAACTGTCAACTGTTTGAGCATAAAGGTATACTTTGTCGACACGCGTTGAGGGTTTTGAGCGCCAAGAATGCTAGTGAAATCCCTCCACCGTATATCTTGGAACGGTGGACGAAGGAAGCCAACAGAGTCCACGGTCACATTCCTTACGTGCCCAATGTTTCAGTTGATTTCGAGCAATCTGAGACGCTGCGATATAATCACCTTTGTAACATCATGCACGGTTTATCAATGGATGCAGCGTCGACATTTGATGGGTACAGGTATCAAGTTGAAGCAGCCGCACGGGATAAGGCTATGCATGCACAGTTTAGGATGGCATTACCAGAAACTGTGGACACTCCGACTACTCGGACAACTCCAGGCGGTAGATTCAATCGAGCCAAACAGCCAGTCATTGACGGCACTGACCTACAAGGTGAGGAGGACGACATTTTTGATCCAATTATTTCTCAAACAAAAGGGCGAAAACGAGCAATACGCATGAAGAATCCGATTGAAGAAGCAACGGGTCAAAAAAAATTACGAAAGTGTGCGTTGTGTAATAAGATGACTGATCATGACAAGAGAAACCATTATAAAGTGTTAGGTATCGAACCTGGCAGTATGGTCGAGGAGGACGATGATGAGGAAGAGTGTTAGGGTTAATGTTTCAGTTGTATAAATTGAACTTTTATAATGTTTAAATTTGTGATTTGGTTTGTGCAATCTTTAATTTGTGATTTGATTTGTGGATTATTGATATTTTTGGTAACTCCGTTTTCGGGCACACTTTAGGCCCCAATTGATAGCTTCCGAAAAAAGTTGTAATTTTTTTTGTCACTTTTTTTCCGCTCATTGCACTTCAGGCACGCTAGTTAGCCCATTTGTAAGACTTTCGGCGAAAAACGAGACACATTAATTTTTGAGTTTTCCTAGGAAGGGCCTATTCGGGCACACTTTAGGCCCCAATTGATAGCTTCCGAAAAAAGTTGTAATTTTTTTTGTCACTTTTTTTCCGCTCATTGCACTTCAGGCACGCTAGTTAGCCCATTTGTAAGACTTTCGGCGAAAAACGAGACACATTAATTTTTGAGTTTTCCTAGGAAGGGCCTATTCGGGCACACTTTAGGCCCCATTTGATAGCTTCCGAAAAGTTGTAATTTTTTTTGTCACTTTTTTTCCGCTCATTGCACTTCAGGCACGCTAGTTAGCCCATTTGTAAGACTTTCGGCGAAAAACGAGACACATTAATTTTTGAGTTTTCCTAGGAAGGGCCTATTCGGGCACACTTTAGGCCCATTTGATAGCTTCCGAAAAAAGTTGAAATTTTTTTTGTCACTTTTTTTTCGCTCATTGCACCTCATGCACGCTAGTTAGCCCATTTCTATGAATTTCGGCGAAAAGCGAGACGCGTAATTTTTTCGAATGCCGTCATATGAAAGGTATATTCGCGCACATTTTAGCGCCAAATTCATAGCATGCGAAAAATTATGTACATTTCTTTTTGGTACAGTTTTTTGTAACATCACAGCAGCTAGCCACGCACGTCAGGATAATGGTAATGAAGGCGTCTAGCTTCATTCTTTTTCAGCTCCCAGGCTATCCTATACCTAAACGTCAAGGCATCCTTCCTAGTCCACGAGGAGTGTTTGAGCACTTCCGAGCGAGCAATGTAGTCCATGTACTTGAGGACGTAAATCCCGCAATCGTGACCGTTATATTGCTTTGGTCGGTCCTTTATCATCACGACCGTCCAAGGGTCACCCTGTGGCCGTCCGCATGCTAGCGAGAGGACAGTAGTCTGCATCCAACAATAAAAACGAGAATCAAGCCTATGAGACAAGAACAATATACTATGAGCCAAGGTCAAAAAATAAATACTAACCACTAAAGTGATGTACTCGTTGTACATCTGTGCCAGCAGCTGTCCAGGCTCGTCCTCCCTTAGGCTATCGTATATGTGAACCGTTCTGAACGCTGGATGGAGAACTAATAGGAACCAGTGGTTTGCATGATGACAGGGTATCATGATAAGGTTCGCATCAGCAGCGGGACATTGATAGTCTGCGTTCATCATGCCTAACACGTTTCGACCTGGTTTCCACTTACTCCTGCCGCCCCCTCGCCTCCATTCTGTGAATTCTCTCACCGTTAATTCCACAAAATGAGTGGGATACATGTTAAGCTTCAAATATTCAGAACGGTTAAAACGTTGCTCTCTAATCCGGAGCAGTTCTATGTAAGCGTTCATGACAAAATTTGAAAGATCTGTCTCCGGCGCCAACGTTCTGATATCCTCATGACCTAGGAATGTCGCAAGGGGAAAGTCTGCTGAATTGACAGGCTCATGCCCGAAGTAGTGCCGGTCGATCCAAGCCATCTTGTCCGACCTCAATGGCTTCGTCGCTTGTCCTTTGTCCGACCGAAAGCTTGGGCGCGAGGCCTGGATTCCTACTTGGGGAACCTGACTCTGGCACTGAGAGTCGTATGCGTCAGGAGGCAAGCGGCTCCCACTATACGGCTCCCACACCTGACTCTGGGGCTGATAGTCGTACGCGTCAGGAGGAGGGCGACCAGACGGCTCCCACACCTGACTCTGGGGCTGATAGTTGTACGCGTCAGGAAGAGGGCGACCAGACGACTCCCACACCTGACTCTGGGGCTGATAGTCGTACGCTTCAGGACGAGGGCGACTAGACGGCTCCCCTTCGTAACCCCGGTACGCAAGACTAAAGTTTTGAACTTCAGTCTTGTACTTCTCAATGGACCTCTTGAGATTGTCAGGAGCCTGCGCGACAAACCAGTCAAACGACTCCAGCTGCTTGAACACCTCAATGCCCTGGTCAACCTAAAAAACATGCATAGAAAATATGGCTAATCATATTTGACAAATGGTCGATAAGGTGCGCAAATAAATTATCAAACAACACTAGCATGACTTACAATGGCCAATGCCCAGAACTGGTCATAGACCTCACGTGGCGCGTACGATGTCTTCTTCACCTGGGAAGGGCGATTCACCCTCGTGCGCGTCACCCTGAGAAACCACTGTAAGTATTCCTCAGTACTAATGCCGTCGTGCTTCAGCGATACAAGGCTATCATACGTTTCCTGCCAGGTATTCCACTGGTGCACCTCGTCACCCAACAAAATCAAGGCATCAGCCACCTCGAAGTTCGGCCCTCGACCACCCCTGTATGGCCGCATGTCTACAGCGGGTTTTGGTATCCCTTGTGGACAGCCAGCTTGCTTCATAGCTCGATCGGGCATCTGAAACTCACATTCTTCGAAGTGAATGAGCGGCACCCGAACCAAACCTGCCAGCACGTACGACACCGGAAGTTGCCAACACCACTCATCCAACAGATGCATCACCTTGCCATATGGCTGCCACGTCACCTGGGATGCATCTAGTATCTCTAGTTCCCCCCGATAGAACTTTAGATGGTGGTGAGGGTCTACCCGTCTCCTCCTCCGGTTGGTCGTAGGCCCCCAGGCCCACACCCTAGGCCACGTCTCATCGGAATCTACCAACGGTTGTGGACGACCCATGGGTAGCCTCTCGTAAGACCAAACCTGTGAATGCAAACATTATATGGAATTAGTAATTAATCCCGAATATATTGACTAAGGATCCTACCAAGAAAATAAATGCTCATACCTGTAATAGAGTCAGGCAGGCGGCAATGGACTTGGCACCGTTTCTCGTAGCCTTATGCAGTGCTCGATATAGGTGCGCAAGGACAGCTGAACCCCACGAATAGGAGTATACCTCCTCAAGATCCTCCAAGAACACCATATACTTCGGATGCACCGTGTTTTTCGAATGCGTCGGAAGTAATATAGCTCCAATAATATACAGAAGGAATGCCTTCGTATACGTCACGAAATCTTGAGGAGTGTATTCATCCGGTAGCACGCCGTACTGCTCTCTCAGCCATTTAAGCTTGACGCCGTTTGTTGTAAGCGCTGCCCTTGGAATTCCCGGAAAATACTGCATAGCCATATTCGCTATGGATGCAGACGGCACGTTCAAAGTAACGGGTCTGCCGTGACATGGGATTCCAAGTATAAATCCGACGTCCTCTAACGTAACAGTCATTTCACCAAACCGGAAGTGAAATGAGTTCGTCTCGCTCCTCCATCGTTCAACTAGAGCGGATATAAGGCAATCGTCGTGTCGAGACCATTTCCCGGGATCGGTGAACAGGGTTAAATTTTGACGGTGTAATAGCTGTATTTGTTCCTCGTTTAGTACCCACTCTTCAAGGTGCCTTGTGCTTTGAATTGTTTCCAAAACACCCCTATCGACACCGTCAAATACGTGCCTCGCGACGTGGTCATCGTCATCGTATAGGATTGATGTATCATGAGGTCCAGAGCTGAAATTCATACCTTTAAGAACAAAATATAATTATAAACCAACTTAGCGTCCATAATATCCATAATATTTACATTCCAAAACTATAACTGGATCTTTAACCTAGCTTACCAACACATTAGCAATAGTCATTATTTCAATGTATTAAAACAAATCCTCAATTCCCACCACTCCGAACGCTTAATTACGCTAGTTCCCACTGAATTTAGCGCCAACGTGGTTATATAGCAATATATAGCCCGATGGCCCCTACACCTCCAACACCTCAAAACCGCTTTAAAGTCAAGTTTTTAAATGTATTACGTCAATTATATACCAAATATATCAGGAAAAATTTTAAAGGGGGCAAGTTACCAAAACACCCGCTACTTATGCAAAATATCCCCTGGCAGTCATCGCCGGTGCGTCACAAGGTTCAGAACATCTGGAACAAAATAAGTTTTCGGGTGTCTGAACTAAAAGTTATTTTAAGGTATGAATTTTAAGCTGGATCCTTCCTAGCAAAATAGCCCCCGAACATCGGCAAATTACCGAAATGCCCCTGAGCGTTCACTATCACCCCAACGCCCCCGAACCAGCTTCAAAACAACATTTCAGGTGGTTTACTTACATTTCTGGACTAAAAAGTCGTTTGAAAAACTTGGCACGGGAAAATTACCAAAACACCCCTTGGCGCGGGAAAATTACCAAAACACCCCTACGCGCGCCACGTCAGCTTCAAAACAACATTTCAGGTTTTGTAATTATATTTCTGGACTAAAAAGTCCGTCAAAAAACTTAGCACTGTAAAATTACCGAAATACCCCTCTCGGGGCGGCGAATTACCGAAATGCCCCCTGGCATAAAAAAATATCAAAAGTGCTTCGAAATGCTACTTGAGGCTTCCTGAATTCATTCTTGACATAAAAAGTATTTTACGGAGGTTTCGCCCAAAAATCGCGAACCGGTGTCCGGATCAAGCGCTTAAAGGGCCGTTCGGCCAAAAAAATAGGTAACGGCTTCGGAATGGCCCGAATTCCTGGGGAATGGAACTTCCCAACATCCTAGGATTCTCATAAAAGTTTCGCGCGAAATCGCGCTAGCTTGATATTTTAAAATACACTGCAGAGTTACAAGGTTCCCCGTATCAGTTAACCCCTTTCCAGTCTTTGGAAAAATCTGAAATTTTTACCTGAGACAGATCCTTTAAGAATAACTAGGGTCTCTTTTTTGTATTTTGGCAAAATCTAGCTCTAGCTATTTTTTATAAATTCGTGAAAAACTGTCTATATTTGGCACCCTAAAAAATCGCTGTTTTGGAATCTATAAATGTAATACGCTGATTTGTATAAACCTAACATTGAATTATAAGGAAATTCAAAATACTTACTTGTTGTGACTTGATGTATTTAAAGAAAAAACTACCGATCTTCTAGCGGTTATCCACCGATCTTCTAGCGTAAAATTTTTTGATTTGTATTGTTATGGAGATTATGTAGGTGAGATATGAAGTACGAAGGAAGTTGGTAAAAGATGACAGAGTGCAGAAGAAGGGTTCGGGGGAGGGGATTATAAAGAGAGAAGCGAGGAAGAGAGAAGAAAAAAGACAGAAAAAAGTGAGGAAGGGTGGGTGTTTATGCGGTCAAAGGCTGCTGCAAAAAAAAAAATTTCGGCAGAAGGACACCACGTTGGGGCATCACGGGGGAGGGAAGGACGACACGTGGCATCGTGGGGAAGGACACCAGGTGGGGCATCACGCGGGGGGGGGGGGCGCCACGTGGCAGGGGAGGGGGGCAGGGACCAACCGCGGGTTGTAGGAGCGGTTGGGCCCTGCGGATGAGGGGAGGGGACGCCACGTGGCAGAGGGAGGGGACCAACCGCGGGTTGTAGGAGCGGTTGGGCCACGTGGCAGGGGGAGGGGACGCCACGTGGCAGAGGGAGGGGACCAACCGCGGGTTGTAGGAGCGGTTGGGCCACGTGGCAGGGGGAGGGGACGCCACGTGGCAGAGGGAGGGGACCAACCGCGGGTGGTACCAGCGGTTGGGCCACGTGGCAGGGGGAGATGACGCCACGTGGCAGAGGGAGGGGACCAACCGCGGGTGGTACCAGCGGTTGGGCCACGTGGAGGGGGAGGGGACGCCACGTGGCAGGGGCGGGGACCAACCGCTGGTACCACCCGCGGTTGGGCCACGTGGCAGGGGGAGGGGATGCCACGTGGCAGGGCCATCGCTAATACCGCCGGTTGGCCATGCTGGTGGGCCACGTGGCAGGGGGAGGGGACGCCACGTGGCAGGGGCCATGGGGTTGGGCCACGTGGCAGGGGTGGGGGACGGCACGTGGCAGGCATATTAATGCCAACCGCTGGTTGTGCATGCGGTTGGTGTCCTTTTTCTCTCTCTCGCCATTTTCTCACCATTTCTCGTGCCATTTTTCGTGCCTTTTTTGCCATTAATGCAGTGGCCGTACATCTTTTTCGCCTTTTTGTCCTACGTGGCCAACCGCTGGTAAGACCAGCGGTTCGGTGGAGAAATTTGTTATTTCTCCACCGGTGGGTGTGGATCGGTCCCCATATATATATATATATATATATATATATATATTATGTGTGTATACACCGTGTTTAGTGAGGTGGGCATTACGTGAAATATGCGAGTGGCGTGAGGTGTGGTTTTGCTAAGATATGTGAGTGAATTTGTTCACAGAACTGCTATGAACTGAGTGTGGGTGGTGACCAAATTTAGGTTGTGGCATAGAGATAAAGGAATGGTAGTTTAATAACAAAAAGGGGTTTATGCACCGTCACACCATGTGGATATTAGACATGGTCTAATTATTATAAAATATCAAAATTTTACAGAAGAGTCGTAGTGTGATATTAAAAGGATTGTTAAAATTTCATATTTTTCTGATATCGTATGTCTTTGTTATAATTTCTACAAGTTCAGACTAATAAAAATCTTTTAAAGCCTTTGAACCCATGAAAATATTTTGAAAAAAATTAGAGTAATGTTTTTACAGTATAAGAAAGACTCAGTAAAAATTTAGAAATGTTTGGAGTTGACTTATTATCATCTTCCGTATCGCATTGAATTTAGCAAAACAAAAATAAAGAAATAGTTTTTGCACCTTTTTATTTTGTAATTTTATACATATATTAAGGCTTGTATAAAAATAATTAGTCTTTATTTTCAGCTAGAAGTAATTATGACAATTTATTGGTGTTTAGTGTATTTAAAGAAATTAATTTTAATTCAAAAATAATAAAAAATAAAAAATTATATTTTTATTCTGCACTCCCTGTGTGGCTTTGCATTATACTCATGTTCAATATCATCTGCATTATTTCAGTATGTTTTAAAAAATGAATCTATTGATTTCTGATTTGAGAAATTGAGATAAATTTTCCATATTGCCATATATATATAATTTTCAAATCGTTTTATTCCTTATCAAATTCTGAGCGACCTTACTGAGCTCTCGAAAGTTCACTCTCTTTTTCTGTTCCCTTCTGCAGGTAATTGTGAGTAAAATTTCGGAACAAACGAGCTTGATAATAGCTAATGTTTTTTTTTCATTATTCGTTTAATTAAGCCTGTGAAGGAACCACTTGTAATTTAATAAATTAAGTACTTTACATTTGTTTTATGATGAGAAAAGTTTACTGAGACAGTTGAGAAAAGCTCTGACCTGGATGTTATTGGCTTTCTTTGGTGGAATTAAATTGATTATATATTTGAGGATCTGATCGATTGATCGGTTAACGCTCCGTACGATTTTGGGGTGTTACATGGTTAGTCCGCGAGAGGGCGGAAAGGGGAAGAAGCGAGGGGGACTCCTAGTGGGAGGATTGGTGGGCCATCGAACCGTCCACAGCCCTCCACCGCAGACTCCCATACCTAACCACCGTGAGCCACCACGACAAAACCCACAGACTCTTAACTTCGACAAAGGGAGATGACAACTAAACAAGAATTCACACACCCATCAATAGAGAAGATGAGAAACCTGAGCAATCGACCCAATGCCACCACATACTACCTTCACCTTAGTATCCTAGTGCAATTCCGACGAGAGGAAGCCAATCCCACACCGCACCACCACCGCTATCAACACCCCGAGGCCCCAAAAAACTCTGTCATCCCCCAAATCTAAGACACATAAACCCAAATCCACAGAAAGACAACAATACAGAAACGTCAGGGTGGTTTATCACCATCAGGCTTTTACTGCATTTTGGCATCTTGCGGTTCCCAAAAATCATTGAGTGTCAGTCACACTTAACTCCATCTAATGCATATCTTGATGCGGGAACCAACCCCGACGGGTACTCGTAGCTAAATCTGTGTGACTATCCTTGGATAAGCGACATCTTTAAGGATAGAAATGACGATCCAATTGATCTTATGAAACAACCTTGAGGAAGGTGACAATGATGACAACAACAATAACCATAACAACAACAACAACAACAACAACAAAAGCAACCACAGTATGCATGCAGGACCAAGAGGTTCCTAATTCAAATCAAAACCAATTCATGCAATTCCACCCCATTCACCTAGAATGCGTTCGTGACATTCACACATATGATGAGTCTATATATTGCATGGGGAAACATGGGATTGAAGCCTGCTAAGCCGAAAACATATCCATTGCTCCCACTGCAAATGTTGCTCACTTGTCATTGGTGGAATTTGGTCTCCTAAGGCTTGTGAAAACGTGACTTGGAATATGAGCATTACCTTTTTGCTACATAAAAATCTATAAAGGCAAAAGTAACAGGTAACAGATAAAAGAGAAAACGGTTGGATCGTGAGAGACACGAATTGTACATTTGCTCACTTTCAAGCGCTATCGTCTCTCATCGTGTATTTTTGACAAGGAACAACAATTCAAGATTTATGTATAAGCTTACATCACCGTCTCCTCTGAGAATGCGGCTACAAGAAGACTTGCAAACCCGTCCGATCGAATTGCCTGTGTATCAATATAGAAAATTTATTTTTAGTACTAGTATTTACAATGCCTGTGTCTCTTATATTTCTAACATGGATTTATCATTTTGTCTATAATCCTCTTTTCTCTAACAGACATCTCTTACTTATGTTAACTGAAAGGTTGTAAATACACCATTTATAAGAAATGTCATAACCTTCATAAAACATTTTATATGGAGGACACAAATCTTATATGAAAGACCCTTATCTTAGAGGGAGTTTTTACAACTTTCCAACAAAAGCTGGGGTGGAATTCTTTTTGACTTTTACCTCTTGATGGATGAAAAGGGAAAAGAAGAAAAAAACAAGGAGACATTGCAAATCCTCCTCGTGAGTATGATTCAGTCAAGAAAATCATAATTACAAAGTTGTTTATAAGCTTGGCTGCTTTCACATCATCTGTTTGCCAGTGCCAGCCTAGACCAGTTAATGTTTAGGGTGGCTTCACAACCATATTTTAATCTTGGACTCATGATTAATATAATGGATTTTATTACTTTAATAGAGAAGGCACGACTGCTTTGCCACTAGCACTAGCACTAGCTTTTAAATAACCGACGGAAGCATGAAACAACAAATCACTTAGGGTAAGAAATTATTCACCACTTGAAAAGTTTTTCACTCCCATGATTGCTCCTTTATTACGTAAATTTTTGAAATTATTCACAAGAAATACTATTCATACTCTATTTCTTCTACTCTTGCGCTCCACCGACATTTTTAACAAATGCTGTAAGTAAAAGTACATGTGCATTAAGAGTACAAGAAAAAGCGAACGTGCAAACACCACCACCCGTGATTATATAGATTGTATGTTTGTAATTCGTTTAATACTTCAAAAAATTTTATACAGTTCATTAATTTTAAATCCGTTAACGCTCTGAACAGTGAAAACAAAAACTATAAAAGCGTTAGTCTTTTTACCACTTCTAAATCAGTCGGGGGCACTCGTACACTACTTTACATAATCGTAGGTTTCACAAATTACATATACAGAGAGTGTCACTAGCCGATCTAGAATCCCAATTGAAAAACCGAGTTATAACGGAGTCGGAAACAAGTCGACTCAGCGAGTTCGGCGCCAGAAACACTCAAACTATATAAGCCTTCCCCCGTGTCCACCCGCCAAACAGAAAAAAAGTCTGTTGTTTCCCCTATTTTTGTTCCCTTTCATTGCAAATAGTTAGTTTCTCGTGGGAAGCAAAGAGTAATATCCAGGTTTTAAATCCAAACGTACCGAATCCCCTTCCGGGTCCCTCACCGACACGATTCAACATCCGAATTCGCGCCTCCCGGTTTCCACATTTCTCAGATCCGCGACTTGGCAAGGATTCGGCGTCTCAGATAGTGCGAATTGTGTGATTCCGTCTCTCTGATGGCGAGCCGTTACGATGCCAATCCTTTCGAAGAAGAGGAAGTGAATCCGTTTGCGGTAATGTTTCAACGCGCTTTTATCAACTGTAGATCGTATGTGCTCTGCACATTGATGCAATGCATCTGTGAAGGTCATTTCAATCGAGCATATTTCGTGATTTTTCTCTTACTATGTATGGATGTATGCATTTTCACCTTTTTTCCACATTGAATTTTGATGTGAATGCATACATTGTGCCTGTTTTGCTTTAATGCTTTTTGGTGTCCCAATTGCCAGATCTGCATATCTATATTGCATTGCCTAGTGCTTACTGAACTTCTCATTGTGATTTTCTCGCAAGAACTTTGTTCATTTTTGTGTAACTGGTTTAGGTTATGATCTCCTACTTGAGTCACCTGACCAAGCAAGTTTAGTGTATAACGAGAAATTTGAAATTGTTGCAATTTTGCATCACGGAGCTGTTTCATTAATTAATAATAGTGAAAACAAGAGAACATAAAAGTGGAGGCAAATGTTTTATAAATCATCTTTTGAGAGTTTGTATATTGGTGTGGCTGATTGGGGTGTTTGTTTGGAGAGATTCAAAGATTTGCACAAATGATTGCTCCATATGGGGGGGAAAGGCAGCAGTTTTGGTAGGACACAAGGTAGCATAGGGCTGAGCAACATATTTACTGTGATTAGTGTTGCTTGTATGGGGTATCCATTGGTCTTTATGGGGAATGAAAGGAGAGTTATGCATACACAATAACTTTATGGACTAGTAATATTTTCTTGTTTGATGTTTTCAGTGGCACGGTTTTGACTGCTACAGATGAGAATAATTAGGTTATGGAGGTTCAGAACTTCTTTTAGCAGCTGTAAAAATGTTGGTGGTTTTTGTAGATGGTGTTTTTCAGGTTGGGCGCGGGAGGGGGGGGAGAGTATTTTCTTAGACTTACCTTTACTTATACGTATTTCCATTTTTCGATTCTTATATGTCAGGACCAAGCTCGAGGGAAAGGGTCAGGTCAACCGAACTATGGTGGAGGTGCATTTTATATGACAGTAAGCTAATTCTTTCTTTGATCCTTCTTAAGCTTGCGTTCCCCAAAATACATTTTATTTACGTAATAATCCAAGATAAGCTTAAAGTAATTGTGAGGCTTATGGCCTGAGAACGGGACTCTGTCTCTCTCACTTTTAGTCATTTTGGTTGCGACTTGCTAAAGGAATCTTTGTGGTCTGGAAGTATACTTCTCTTTGGTCTATTAGCTCGCTCTCTTGTTCATATATTGGTCCCACCCATGAATGTGAAATGTGAACCTACATCAGATCCAAATTTCATGCATATGTTTTATCTCCCAGGGATTGGTCAGTTGTCTGCTAATGTTGTTTATTTTGATTCTTTTTGTTGCCTTTTTTTTTTGTGGGCTGAGAACTTACAGAGGCACATTATAACCTGATAGTGATCCGTGTTTCTTCTTCTTCTTCTTCCTCTCTCTCTCTCGACATGTGCCCCCATTTACCCTGGCATGATTTTGTTAGCAAGCTGCAGGCCCTTCGTTTTTCTTGCACTCCAATCCTTTCAACTTGTTCTTTTTCTTCTCGTCTCCCCTTGAACATCTTGTTTCTCAGAGTTGCTGATTCACTTGCTTTAACTGAAAAATGAACAAATAGGGCAGCATACTGTAGTTTTGCCACTTGGGACTTAAAGTTTGTCCAAATTGGAAGGAAACAAAAAAGAATGACGCGAGAAACATGATATATTGAGATGCATAAATTTTTGATGGGATACTGCTTTAAAGTAACGAGTTCCGAGGGTTTTAATTCTATACATATATTGATGGATATTGCTGAGAAAATTAAAAGTGAATTTACCGAAGAAAATGTTAGAATTGGATGTATAGAGTACCATAAACATATGAAACTAGTGCAAGCTCTATCGATGCAATTTGTCAAGTTTAAACAGATATATTTGAGATTTTACTTTATTCTCAATGGTTGGTAACAGTATCTAAAAGGTTCAATTATTCGATCGTGTTGCACTCTTTGGATGAATATACAATATCTTTTCTTACTTATTGAGCGAAAGAAAAACCTACACTATTTATGCTATATGTTCGAATCAATTATCCACATTGTTGGGCCCATCCTTTGACAGCTTAGGCTTTTAGAGCAGCTGATAACTTAACGCAGTATCAGAGCTCACGGTTGTGCAAGGTTCTTCTGTTTGATTCTTCCTGCTTGCATTCGGCTTATATGCATAATTCTCCATGATTTGCTACTATGTTTGCTTGTGTATTGACAGCCGTGCACCTTGATAACTTCACTTTGATTTGATTGATTGACTCTCCATGTTGCAATCAGATTCAATGTGAGGGGAGTGCTAAAGCAACAATATAAATGTTAGGTTCATCCTCTTAACAATTTAAGATTTGAGAGAAGATGGTAAGTGGATATTATTTGAAACAAGTTAAGTAAAATGAGGGTGGGGGACCTTAAGTCAACGTTTAGATGCAATGGAGTGAACGGCATTTTTCCTTTGTTTATGTGGAATCTTTGTAGTTGGGTTTTGTTGGTTTGGCTCCTATTGTTGTTGGAGGTATCTTGGCATTCAGTAGTAGCCCCTAGCCCCCCATCCCCTGTCTACACCCAATCTTCTTTCTTTCCTTGATGACATATCGCATCTGGTTGGGGCAGCACATTTACTAAGAAGCAATTTATGCATCGATGACATACGATTATTTAGACAGGAATGAGAATAGTTAACATCAGTTTTTGTGTCCGACTTTCTATGGATGTCATTTTCTGTTTTTCGACAGTTTTCTCTAAATTCTGTTCTAAACATTTTTTTATTTACAGTTCCTACAGTGACATTTATGCCCTTAATAATTTCCTCTTTTCATCTTGGACACATGCCTTTCTGAGTTGGAGAATTGTCACATTTTTTCCTTTTGGGGCTTGAAGGAACTTTATCAATAAGTTACATGATTCAATTGACTTTCCATTCTCTTTCAAAACCAGCATCCTGTTGTGCACTTACTTTACGGTTTTGTGCTCGATCTCTTAGATCACTAAGTATGTTGGATTATGTTGGATAAGAAAGAAGACGCTGGTGAGATGAGTTATAATAGAGGATTTGAGCTTCCCTAAGAGAGAGTGACACTTTGGAGAGAGTCGTGTTGAGATGCTAAGACAGTCGAGAGATATTAAATTAGAGAAAGATCAAGAATTCTATATAGGAATATATATATATATATATATATATATATATATATATATATATATATATATAATATATATATATATATAAAAGTCTTAAAAAAAGTTTTCGTACTATTCCAACCATTAGATATTATATTCATCTAAAGAGCCCAAAGCTAAATTTTATATACTAAAGAGTCCAGCCGTAAACATATTTTAACACCATGAATAAAGTTGAGTGCCTTGACAAAACTAACCATATAAGTTCTTCTGACGACAAAACTGCTGTTAAATTAAAATTAAAGAAGCCCTAAAGCTTCACCCTTCGAATTTGATTGCCTCTGATTATTTTGATAAATAGGTGAGCTTATTTACCGGAAAAGTGGGTAGTGAGTAGTTATTACTTGATTGTATAATCATGAAAGCTGGACCCCTTTTTGGTTGTAGTTTCTCCAAATGGGTTGAGAAACTTTGCCTTCCCACATGAAAAAATTGATATCTGAGTGCCAAAATCTTGGTATGGTTGCTTTTTTCATGGGAAAGATACTTTTAATTTTGGTATGAATGTTCTACAGGTGATTTATAAACATGGCAAGTGGATATTAAAGTTGGGGAATTTGGAGAACGGTCAGATCTATCAGAAGTTAAATCGATGAACAAGACAAAACTTAATCTGTCTGAAATGAAGTATGTCTTTAATTGATTGAAGGTTTGAAGGTGGTGGCTGCAACTAAGCAACCTATACATGCATATTCAAATAGCGGTATTGGCTTAGGGATTAGAAGGGAAAAAGTGAGGCCTACCTGCGGCTGCTGGGTATTGCCGGTTATGTATGACCCACCTTCGTTCGGTTGTGAATTCAATTAGAGGGAATTTTCGTATTATAAAATTTGTAAAAGGGTATTGTCAAAACTCAGCTTTCTTTATGACGTTGGGCCATTTTGTTATCGATCGAGCATTTTAGATGGATAAATTACTTAGTGGGGTTTTTAATATAAGAAATATTTTTAAGGACTTTTGATGTTTTTCCTTATATGTCTATATTTATATGTCGTATACAAATAATTCATGTTATACATTAGTCTAGGTTAGGTATTTTATGAATCCAGTACTGCTTATTTTTATGCTTCCTGAAAAAAGCATGCTTCTTCTAAGGTATTGAAAAGTTTTCGGGTAGAACTATTAGAGTAGTGAGATTATTGTTTCTTTGTTCTCTTATCCTTGGCGCTTTTTTCCTTCCTAATCTCCTAAGTAGCATTTTTTTCCTTTTTGATATTTGAATCTCTTGTTCCGTTTCATTTTTCTCTAATAACCATTATTGCTTTTACATCACTTGCTTCATTTTTCGCCTTGCATCTACTAGTTATTCCCTGCACTTGCTTCTCTGAAGTGGTCAATTACTATGTTACATGGACTCTTTGGTTTTGCGTGAAGTACCCGTGTCGGACACTTGACACTTGGACATGGGTATGGGATATGTGTCCGACACATCTCATAGGATATGCCATTATGATACTATCTTATAGTCTTTTGTTTAATTAGTAGTTGCTTTGAGTGGAGACAGTCAATTAAAACCAAATGCATCACATGAAACACCTTTTTGCCTTCGAAATAACTAAAAAACAATAGTAAATATGAACATTTTGCCGTGTCCCCGTGTCTTGCGTTTTCAAAATTAGACGAGTCCGACACTTGGACACGTATCCCATCCGGACACTTGTACCGAGTCCATGTAACATAGGTCAATTATAATAATTGGTTATATGATGCCTTTTACTTCCAGTTATGCTTGACGATGTTTGTGTTTGCCTCCCACTTTACATCGTCCTAAAAGGAATGGTAATTAAAAGTTAAGGCATCCTTAGACGAAAGAGTGGTCTTTCAGGGGAGCTACGTCTGAGTTAAACTTGGAGATGGGGACTTCTGAAATCATATCTTCAGTAGATATGACTAGTGATAGATAAAAGAGCGATTTTAAGGTCCTTTATGTAGGTACAACATTCTTTGCTTGCTTGAATTTTGGCTGAAAACGTGTTAGGTGGGGATCAACCAAGGTACTGCAGATTGGATTGCATCGAATACGATGGAAGTCTGTTATTGCGCATCTTCAAATCCAGAATTCAGATCAATTCAAACATTTGTACTTGGCCCTCTTGTTCTTGAAGCGGTTATAGGCGATATAATAAGGATGTTTTGAAATTTCACTCTTGGAAATGGTTTATGTGAGATTTTCTTTTATTACTTACTTTTGTTAATTGAGTTTTGTAGTTTCTCATGCACAAAAAACCCAATGTTTTTTTTTTCCTTCCATAGTCTTCATATGCCTGCTATGCCTCATTTTCTTATCATCTTAGTTGTGTGTTTTTTTTATCTTCTTGTTGCTGAAATCTGCAGAACCCTGGAAGTGTTCCTCCTGCCACCTCAAGACTTTCACCACTTCCTCATGAACCTGCTGACTCTTATCGAGGTGCCACTGTTGATATTCCTCTTGATAGTGCTAAGGTAACTGACAAGTTGTTAGATTTTTGCCACAGCTTTGTTAAGTATAAGACTAGTGCATCTTATCCCCCTTTTTATCAAATGCAGGATTTGAAAGTGAAGGAGAAGGAACTCCAAGCTAAAGAGGCTGAATTAAGAAAAAGGGAGCAGGTACTTGTTTTCTTGTGTATGCTAGCTTCTAAATAAGTATTGACCAATCATAGCGTACTTAGTTCTTTCAGATCTTTCTTGTTAATTAGACTACGCTAACCAAATAAGAATTTCATGTAACACATATATGTTTATTATATAATACAGTCAGTTGTAAATGCTGGCAGGAAAGGAAAAATAGTTGCCCCATCCCTGCAAAAACTCCCCAACAGATAGCTGTAAAAATATATAGCCCATAATTTTCCCAAAGAAGTTCATCGTGCTTTTGTGGTGACCCTTTGTTTTGTATGACCTGGAGTCTGGACAAGTAATGCAGCCTTATCCGTACTTATGCTTGCAATTGTATGGCTATATACGAGTCTCTACTTTTTCAAGTCTCCAGGTATTTATTTAGCCATATTTCTTTATCAGTTTGTTCAATTCTATGCAGGAATTAAAAAGAAGGGAAGATGCTGTATCAAGAGGTAGTTCTAATATATCATATATGCGCCTGATATTAGGTATGGCATGTGTTTGTGCTGTGTAAATATGCATTTTCTCTTTCTATGGCAGCTGGAATTGTGCTAGAGGAGAAAAACTGGCCACCTTTCATCCCTATCATTCATCATGACATTGCAAATGAAATTCCAATCCATCTACAGAAGTTGCAGTATGTTGCATTCACAACATTGTTGGGTATGTTTACTGTAATACTAGATTTAGCTTCGATAATCAACTGTCTTAAAGTTACTTGTTGCAGATAATATGTACTCCCGCACTTGTTTTTGAACTTCCTCTGGAATATCCATATTTGAAAGGTTTAGCATTGAGTTACACGTCCGCCTATTGAGGTAAAGCCTATAATGGGAATACTATGGTGTAGCTCATGTAGGTATAGTCTTTGTTGAGTAGGTTGAGTTGGAAACTTAATGCTTTAGCTTCATTTTGGTTTTTGCATATAAATTTAGCGGAGACCAGTTGACATGGACTGCTGCGGTTTATATCTTAAATGTTGCAAAATTTTCAGGTTTGGTAGTGTGTCTCTTTTGGAATGTCATTGCCGTTACCATAGCCTGGATCAAAGGAGAAGGTTGGTGTAACACTGTTTCGCATAGCCTCATAAACTGTCAGGCCTTTTGACTAAAGGCACTCCCTGCAGCTAAAGATTTGCACACAGTGTAGTCACGCATGTGGGAAGTGCTGATAGCCATAATGGGAGTGCCAATGGGCTGCCCTTTGTGATATTTAACTACCTTAATGGTACCCAACTGCTCTGCTGTTCTAGGTCCGACAATTTGGTTTCTTGCTATCATCTACTTCATATCAGGGGTTCCGGGAGCTTACGTTTTGTGGTATCGTCCTCTTTATCGTGCTATGAGGTACTATTACCTGTGCTCTCTTCAATTCGTTTTTGCATATTATTCTTGTTCTCCTGCCATACTGAGGCCTGTAAAAGAGTTTCCCGAATGATGTACTTTTGTGGATGGGCCGATAGAAATGGAAATCATATGGTATGCATTAGCTTGCCAATGGACACTTAATATTATTCTAGGACTTGATAAGTGATTCTTCTAAGAGCATGGGTGACGTTTTCTTTTGCGCTATCCTGAATGTGATGACTTGTTTTACATCTATAGATCATAGATGTAACAATTTCATTCATTGTCATGGATTTGGCTTTATATATCATCAAATCCAGCCCTATTGTCCTTTTTGAAGTATGGGTTCCTCTTTGTCCGTTCCCCACTCACATATTTGTTTGTGTATCCTTGACAGGACCGATAGTGCTTTGAAGTTTGGGTGGTTTTTCTTGTCTTATATTGTAAGATCTTACATGTTTAATAGTTCATCTGCTTTTTATACTGAAGCTGTTTTGGAGACCTTAACTTTCTTCCTTTGTTTCCATACAGTTCCACATTGCATTCTGCGTCTTCGCTGCCGTTGCTCCTCCAATTATTTTTAAGGGGAAATCTCTCACGTTAGTTTTCCTTGACGTATTTTGTTTAGTCACTGTCAAGTACTAAATTTCCATCATATTTTCGACTGATTCTTGGGTGTGATGCTCACTTACAACAGAGGAATCTTGCCGGCAATTGACGTGTTAAGTAATCACGCTTTGGTTGGGGTTAGTTTGTAGACATTTGTGGTTGTTTTTGATAATACTGCAGTCTGCTTCAATGGCCATCATGAGAAAAGAAGTTGGCGTTAACACTGGCTCTTACTTGCAGATCTTCTACTTCATTGGATTTGGATTTTTCTGCCTCGAGTCATTGATAAGCATCTGGGTCATTCAGGTCCAGCAAATCTCGTATCTTTATGACAGACAAATTGAAGTTTTCTAGTTGTGCTTTTGTTCTTCGGGAAGAGCGTTTGGGGTTGATATTCCTCTCTCGGTTTTTTGCGCTTCATTTGGTTTCTTCTGAACGTATTCTGTTCTTTCTCGTATGCAGCAAGTTTATATGTATTTCCGAGGCAGTGGCAAAGCTGCAGAGATGAGGCGCGAGGCTACAAGATCGACTATGATGGCAGCGTTATGACACTGACATTGCACCAACGGATTTGTTTGGCCGGGAATTTGTTTTCTTTGGACATAATTTTTTACACACTTCACTTCATATCTTAGTTCAGCATGAAATTTACTGTGAGCTCTTGACAAAATTTACTGTGAGCTCTTGACAAATGAGTAGTGTTGTACATTTAGATTTTACTGTTACAGAAGCATCAGTTGACCTCAGAGTTTTTTAGAATTCAGATGGAGGTGTTGCATGTCTTTGCAATTTCCTTTTATTTCTTGAAAGGATAAACTTGTTAGATAAGTTTAACTTTTAGTAGACACAGTATGGAAACAAACTTTTCAGTTCCATGAACATTGTATAGTAAAGTAGTCCTGCCTTGGGTCAATTTCTTGTTCACATATCTACGAATTGTACCCAGTCTAAACAAGAACTATGTTGACAAGACTTTAAATTATGCTTAGAGCTCAGAAGACAAACAAACAAACAATCCAACCTGCGAGAACATAGAAGCTACCCCAGCCTACCTACCCCGCTGTCCTCCTGGCCTCCCAGAAAAAAGAGGGTGAAGGTTTAGAACAAAGAAACAACTCATATTAAGTTCCTTATGTTTAGGTGGTAAAAGGTTATCGTGTTAATCGGACCAAACTTGAATAGAAGCTCTATGATTCGGTGCTTATGTTTATACGTCTATTTTCATGCAGCGACAATAAAAACTCAAAGTTAATGGTGCCGGAAATGCTCCATCAGGTTCAATTTATGTCAAGGTTAACCCAAACTTTGAATTGAGAAAACCAGTAGAATTACTGACCTAACTTCGTTGACGGAGCTTTTTTAATTTCATAACCGAATTTCATGTTTCTTAAAATTGTGAACTTCCATTTTTACTGAGAACTGAACCAGTGTCGGGTGTGGTGTATCATACGGGATTCGTCCTGTTCCCCTTCTGTTCACAAATACGGAAAGTTTTTGTCTAACGTTGGCTCTTGCTAATCTCCCATTTCTTCCTCGTGGGTCCCGCGCAAGAAGCCACTTATGAGCGTGGTTATTTATGTCCCGTATTCGTGAACGGCATTAAGCCTATGTTTGAATCTTCACAAACTAATCTTTGTTCTTTAGCAAAGAACTGAAAGGAAAATGATGCTTCACACTTGCAGCTCCAGAGACAATCTACACAACCCACTTCACAATTATGGCCACCATTCACCATGTAAGCTTCGAACTTTTCACTCTTCTTCCAATTCAAAGATTTTTCTAGGGTTTAATCTATATAATAAACAGAACTTGGTTAAGAAACATGACCCTTTATTCAGAACTGATAACTTAACTGTAAATACACATACCCAGAAGCATAACCCTCATGGAACTAGGGTTTTTCTAGGGTTTAAGCTGAAGTGCCATTCAAGAACACCAGTTTCAGTTTCACCCACTAAAACCACAATTAGTGGTAAGAAGAAGAAATATGGAGGTGTGTTGCCTTCAATACTGAGGTCATTGGAGTCTGGGAACGAGGTTGGGAAAACCCTTGATTTTTATTATGGAAAGTTGAGTCCCAAGGAGCAGACTGTGATTCTAAAAGAGCAGAAGAATTGGGAGAGTGTGCTTAGGGTTTTTGAGTGGATGAAATCGCAGAAAGAGTACATTCCCAATGTGATTCACTACAATGTTGTGCTTAGGGTGCTAGGTCGAGCCCAAAAGTGGGATGAGTTGAGGCTTTGCTGGATCGATATGGCAAAGAAAGGCGTTTTTCCGACGAATAACACGTATGGGATGCTTGTTGACGTGTATGGTAAAGCGGGTCTCGTGAAAGAAGCACTTTTGTGGATAAGGCACATGAAACTCAGGGGAATTTTCCCCGATGAGGTCACGATGAATACGGTTGTGCGAGTGTTGAAGGATGTTGGAGAGTACAATTGGGCGGATAAGTTTTATAAGGATTGGTGTGTTGGGAGGATTGATATGGATTCTATATCTAATTATGAATCTCGCTTGTCCACAGAGCCCATTAGCTTGAAGCACTTTTTGTCGACTGAGCTTTTCAGGACAGGTGGGAGGGGTCCACTTTCTGATGATTTGGGTCCGGCGGAAATGGAAAGCTTTGTTAGGAAGCCTCGACTTACAGCTACTTTTAACACTTTGATTGATTTGTATGGAAAGGCTGGCCGCTTGAAGGATGCAGCCGATGCATTTGCAGAAATGTTGAAGTTGGGAGTGGCTGCAGATACCATAACTTTCAATACTATGATCTTCACTTGCGGAAGTCATGGGCATTTGTCGGAGGCAGAATCTTTGCTTAGTAAGATGGAAGAAAGGGGGATATCTCCTGATACGAAGACATACAACATATTTTTGTCTTTGTATGCTGATGTGGGCAACATAGATGCAGCTCTTCAGTGTTATAGGAAGATAAGGGATGTGGGTCTTGTCCCTGATGCTGTAACACACAGAGCTGTTCTTCAAATACTATGTGAGAGAAATATGGTTCAAGAAGTGGAGTCTGTGATGAAAGAAATGGAGAAATTTGGTGTGCATATTCATAAGCAGTCTCTTCCAGTTATTATTAAGATGTACGTCAATGAAGGATTGACTGAGCGTGCGAATGTCCTTTTAGAGAAGAGTCAATCAAATAGTGGTTTGTCATCAAAGACTTATGCTGCCATTATAGATGCATATGCTGACAAGGGGCTTTGGGCTGAAGCTGAGGCTGTCTTCTTCTGCAAAAGGGATTTGGTTGGAGAGAAGAAGGATGTTGTTGAATACAATGTCATGGTCAAAGCTTATGGTAAGGCAAAGCTTTATGATAAAGCTTTCTCACTCTTCAAGGGCATGAAAAATCATGGCACTTGGCCAGATGAGTGCACTTATAACTCTCTCATCCAAATGTTCTCTGGAGGTGATTTGGTGGACCAAGCAAAGGAACTTTTAGATGAAATGCGTGGAGCAGGACTTAGACCACAGTGTTTAACCTTCTCGGCTGTTATTGCAAGTTATTCACGCTTGAGGAGACTTTCTGATGCAGTTGATGTCTATCAAGATTTGGTTAAAGCAGGGGTGAAACCAAATGAAGTTGTTTTTGGGTCTTTAATTGATGGATTTGCTGAGACTGGCGAAACTGAAGAAGCTTTACACTATTTCCGTGTCATGGAAGAATGTGGGATATCAGCAAATCAAGTAGTCTTAACTTCTCTGATTAAGGTTTACAATAAGGTTGGGTCAGTGGGAGGAGCAAAACAGTTGTATGAGAAGATGAAGGGTTTCGAGGGTGGTGCTGACATTGTGGCATCAAATAGTATGCTCAACTTATATGCCGATCTGGGAATGGTATTGGAAGCGAGATTGATATTTGATAATCTGAGGGAGAAAGGGTGGGCAGACGGGGTTTCGTTTGCAGCTATGATGTATCTTTACAAGAACATGGGCATGCTCGATGAAGCCATTGACGTTGCAGAGGAAATGAAGCATTCAGGTTTACTGAGGGATTGTGTGTCTTTTAATAAGGTAATGGCTTGCTATGCCATGAATGGGCAGCTCGTTGCCTGCAGCAAATTGTTGCATGAAATGATCAATCGGAAGCTTCTGCCTGATGGTGGGACCTTTAAAGTAATGTTTACTGTATTGAAAAAGGGTGGCCTTCCAACTGAGGCGGTAAGTCAATTACAGTCATCTTACCAGGATGGGAAACCTTATGCCCGGCAAGCTGTCATCACCTCTGTTTTCTCCATAGTGGGTTTGCATGCCTTTGCATTGGAAGCCTGTGAAACCTTTATAAAAGCAGAAATGGGTCTCGACTCTTTTGCCTACAATGTTGCTATATATGTTTATGGGGCTTCAGGAAAAATAAACGAGGCACTTAACATTTTCATGAGAATGCAAGATGAAGGGCTAGAACCAGACATAGTTACCTTCATAAATCTTGTAGGTTGTTACGGAAAAGCTGGCATGCTAGAAGGTGTGAAGCGGATTTACAGCCAATTAAAATATGGAGAGATTGAACCTAATGAATCCCTGTTTAAGGCAGTCATGG
>JAVXUP010004711.1:0-27220 GCA_033070095.1 Escallonia herrerae
GTGACACACGGTGGCCCTTGATGGCACAATGAGACCTGTGTGTGGCACTCGACTTGCCGCTTGCAAGAAGAGTCCGCCAACCAATCCCAACAATTTAAAGTAAGCAGTGCATCAACATCGCATAAAACAGTGCACAAAGAGTAAATTTCAACACGAGGGCAAAACGGTCACAAATATCTTCATTACTTCAATAGCATCATTACAACTTACAAAAGGCTTTGTTTGCATCCACAGTGTGCAATCTAGCTAGACAGGCAAGCTAAAACAAAGCAAGGGACTCTCGGGTATGGGTGTGCATGACTCCCATATAGTACCATTAGGAGGAAAAACCAAAGTGACAGTAGTAGACGTAACTATGTGCGAGGAGTCATAGTGACCCTTTTTAGAGAAATACAACTCGAAATGACTTGAAATTTTACAGGGAAACTTAAATATATACAACGGTGGTCTCCACCAAAATTGAGCAAAAACGCACGCCTGGATCTTTAGAACTTCACTGTTAGCTTTTGACGTGCGCGGGCACTGCAATTGGGTGCGCGGGCGCTGTGCTTGACGGGCGCATGGGCGCGAGACTTGATGAACTTGTGAGGGCGCATGGGCCCTGTTGGAAGGGCGCGGGGGCGCTGAGCTGGATGGGCGCGGGGGCACTGTGCTAGGCGGGTGCAAGGGGCAGCCCGTGACATTCTCCCCCACTAGAGCTGTTGACGCCCTCGTCAACTTCTGCATGTGGTAGGCTTCAATCTTGTCGGCGTAGGCTGATAAGTCTGCTGCTCGTTCCCAAGTGTTTTCTTCATCCATTTGTCCCTGCCACTTGACTAGGTACTCCTGATGGCGTTTGCGGGAAGCTATAATCACTCTATCATTCAAAATAGCTTCGGCAACTCGCTTTCCTGCTGCTTTGGGTTTGAGTCCTTGTCTCTTGATTTGGCCCCTGGAGGGGTCGGCTGTGTCTTCATAGAATGGCTTCAACATGCTGACGTGAAAGACGGGATGGAGCTGGCGGCTCCACCAATGAGGCGGATCAACTTTGTAAGCCATCTTGCCTATCTTCTTCACTATAGTCAGGGGTCCCTCATATTTCTGCAAAAGACGAGAGTCTCTTCCCCTTAGAAATTTGCGATCCTGTTGCAGTAGCTTAACCATAACTTTGTCGCCCACGTTAAACTCTTGAGATCTCCTGTTCTTGTCAGCGTGTTTCTTCATTCTTCTGGCTGCTTTCTCAAGGTAGGAGTGAGCTAGATCTATATTCTGCCTCCATTCTTCACTGAGGCTTATGGCCCTTGGGGATTTCCCTGCATTGGGGACGTTTACCGTGTGGGGTAGTAACGGTTGTTGTCCATTTACAATCTCAAAAGCACTCTTCCCTGTCGAAGAGCTTTTGCGTGAGTTGAAACACAGCTGGGCAACATCCAGTAGCTTGACCCAATTTTTCTGTGTTGCACTGACAAAATGGCGGAGGTACTCTTTTAACATGGAATTGAACCGCTCCGTCTGACCGTCTGATTCTGGATGATAACTTGAACTCATCGAAAGTTGGGATCCGAATAACTTAAAGAGTTCAGTCCAAAAGTTTCCAGTGAAGCGGGAGTCCCGATCACTGACAATGTCTTGAGGCATTCCCCAATACTTCACCACATACTTAAAGAAAAGTTGCGCTGTGTCTTCGGCTGAGCAATACTTGGGTGTTGCGATAAAGCTCGCATACTTGCTAAACCAATCAACGACAACAAGAATTGTGCCTAAGTCTTCAACCTTCGGCAGACCAGTGATGAAATCCAATGACACACTCTCCCACAGTCTCTTGGGGACCGGCAGCGGCTGTAGTAACCCTGCTTTCTTCTTACGCTCCACCTTGTCCTGCTGACAAGTAAGGCATGTTTTCACATACTCTTGCACTTCATCCCCCATTTGGGGCCAGTAGTAACCTTGTTGAAGGAGAGCTAATGTTCTTTCTCCTCCGGCATGGCCTGCCCAAAGGGTGTCATGACATTCTCGAATCAATGTTTGTCTCAGATCATCGACTCGGGGAACGTATACCCGTCTTCCTTTGGTCATCAGCAAACCATCTTCTTGCCAAAACTGTCGAGTTTTACCGCTCTCGATCAGTTTCAGTAGTTGTTGGGCAACCGGATCCCTGGTAAGGGCCTTCTTGATCTTCTTTCCGATGTTGATGGCAACTCGGCTATCTGCTCTAACAATAGCATTCATGGCCATCAATGATACCTGATCTAGTTCGGCTCTCCTGCTGAGGGCGTCTGCTACGCTGTTGGTTGAGCCTGTCCTGTACTCGAGCATGAAGTTGAATTCTGCCAAAAGTTCCTGCCACCTGGCCTGTTTCGAAGTGAGCTTAGATTGACTCAAGAAGTGGCTCACTGCAGTGTTGTTCGTCCGCACTATGAAGCTAGAACCAAGCAGGTAGTGCCTCCAAATTCTGAGACAGTGTACTACCGCGAGCAACTCTTTCTCATGAGTGTTGTAGCGACGTTCTGCTTCGTTGAGCTTCCTACTCTCATATGCCACCGGGTGGCCTTCTTGCATTAGAACCCCTCATAGTGCAAAGTCAGAAGCATCTGTATGAACTTCAAAGGATTTCAACACATCAGGGAGAGCAAGTACCGGATCTTCAGACATAGCCTGCTTCATAGCCGAGAAGGCCGATTGACACTCCTTGGACCATTCCCAAACATTGCTCTTCTTCAAAAGTTCGGTTAGGGGATGGGCCATTCTCGAATAATCTCGGACAAACTTCCTATAATAGTTGGTCAATCCAAGGAAAGATCTCAATTCTGAAACATTCGTTGGCGGCTGCCACTCCTGTATCACTTGAACTTTAGCTGAGTCCATCCTTATCTGACCCTGTTCTATCACATGGCCCAAGAATTTAATCTTGGTCTGGGCAAAAGTGCATTTCGACAGCTTCACGTATAGCTCGTGCTCCCTCAGTCGGGCAAGCACCTTCCTCAAGTGCTTCAGATGCTCGTCCAAGCTGGAACTGTAGATCACAATATCATCGAGATACACCAATACAAAATCGTCAATGTAGTCCCGTAAAACCTGATTCATCAAGGTGCAAAATGTGGCCGGGGCGTTGGTCAAGCCGAACGGCATGACCAGGAACTCATACACACCGTATCTGGTGACACAAGTTGTCTTCGCCTCGTCACCTTCGGCAATTCGGACCTGCCAATACCCAGACTTCAAGTCCAACTTGGTAAACACTCTCGCCCTACTAAGCTGATCAAAACAGTCGGCGACTAAAGGAATAGGATACTTGTTCCGAATAATCACCTTGTTTAGCGCCCTGTAGTCCACACACATCCGCAAAGAACCATCTTGTTTCTTCTGGAAGAGGACTGGTGCACCATAAGGTGACTTCGCTGGAGTGATCAAACCCGCATCTAGCAACTCTGTCAATTGTTTTCTGAGTTCAGCAAGTTCTGGTTGTGACATCCGATACGGAGCTCGGGCAGGTGGCTTCGTGCCTGGCACGAGCTCTATCTCATGGTCAATTGCCCTTCTAGGTTGCAATTTCTTCGGCAATTCATCAGGCATCACATCTTCAAAGTCGTTTAATATCACTTTAACTTCTTTCGGTAATGGTCCCGATACTTCTTCAATTTCGTCCCACCGTAGCATGGCAAGGTAGGTTGTTTCATCCCGTTTTAATCCCCTTTTCAACTAGAGGGCTGAGATAGAACGCTCTCCCGCCCTAGAAGATATAGTTGGGATGACACATGGTTTATTCCCAAGCATGACTAGCGAGTTGGTACATGGCATCACTGTGGTCTTCGTGTCACGCAGAAACTCCAACCCAAGGATCAGTTTAAAGTCGTCCATGATGACTATTAAAAAGTTGGTCCTTCCTTCATATGGGCCAATCTTGATCAAAACAGATCTCGCTATCCCCGCTACTGGCTGTGCGGCGGAGTTGATAGCCTTTACCCGTCCGCACCCTTTTTCTAGAGTTAGACCCAGTCTTTCCACTTCGGTGCTAGAAATGTAATTATGGGTAGCTCCTGTGTCCACCATGGCCCTGATGGCCTTCCCGTTAACCTTGATGTCCACATACATCAAGCCTTTTCCTGGTACATCACCCTTTTTCTTTGGCGGCATGTCTTTAGGCTTTTTTCCAGTCGAGCTCTTTTTGGGGTTCCCAACCTGTGTTGTCACCGCATTACACCACTTAGGAAAGGCCCCGACGGCATCTTCCTCTTCATAATCTTGTGTGTCTGTTTGCTCATCTGTTGGTGGTTGCCTTGGTCGAGAGCCAGATTGTTCCCCACGTTGCACCTGCCCAATGTTGTCAAAGAAGGCATTCATCATCTGTCGCTGCGGACAGTTAGCGATCACGTGCGGTCCTTGGCACAAGAAGCAACCCCTGAAAGGAGGTTTCTTCACTTCTCCACTGGTGCTAGCGTCAGGCTTGGATTTAAACCCAACTCCACTCTTCTGTTGGGTAGAAGAGTTTGACGCCCAACTGCTTTTACTGCCCCAACTTTGGTTTGGCATTGGACCCCCTAGCTTCTTGCCACCAATACCTCTGCTTGGATTTCCTCTCTGAGGGGGTCTCTATGGCTCGGAGTTGTAATCTGAAAGGCTCTCGGCAGCGATGATGGCTTCATTAAGGTTGTTCACCCGACGTCTATTAAGCTCGGTACGAGCCAATGGTTTTAACCCTTCCATGAAGAAGAAGAGTCTGTCGACTGCGGACATGTCACTGATGTCCAACATCAAGGCAGAAAATGCTTGGCAATATTCCCAGACCGATCCGGTGTGCTTGCATTCCAGCAACGCTTTTCTCGCTTTGAATGCGGTGTTTTCTGGGAAAAACTGACTCTTTAGCTCACGTTTGAGTATCTCCCATGTGTTTATGACGCAAGACCCATCTTCGATCTCTGCGTACTTCTTCCGCCACCATAACTTGGCATCTCCAACCAAGTACATGGCAGCCATCGACACCTTTGTCGCTTCCGAGTCTACTCTGATGGCTCGAAAGTATTGTTCTACATCGAAAAGGAAATTTTCTAATTCCTTGGCGTCACGGGCTCCCCCGTAACTCTTGGGCTCTGGCACTCGGGGCCTCGACGAGTGCTCCGCACCCCCAGCGGGTGTGTTAACCACTGCACGACTAAGAAGCTCCACTCGATCCTGGAGTTCTTGAAATTTAGACTCCCAGTCTATACCTCCACTGTGCCGTGTATGGTGTTCCACTCGATCTTGAAGCTCCTGAAACTTCCCCTCTCATTCCATGCTCTCAGCATATCGGGTATTATCGGTGGCTTCAAGATTCACTTTCAACGCGTCAAGGCGAAGGGAGAATTGCTTCAGGATGCCTGGGGCATCCTGGTCACTCTTGAACATGTCATGTATCTGTGCTTCCAAAGCATCGATTCTCTCTTTCGTGTTGGCCATAGTTTTTCTCAACAAACTATCCCACAATATTTTCTTAGCTGAAGCCACGGTCCCTTGGACAACCGCGGCTCTGATACCACCTGACACACGGTGGCCCTTGATGGCACAATGAGACCGTGTGTGGCACTCGACTTGCCGCTCGAAAGAAGAGTCCGCCAACCAATCCCAACAATTTAAAGTAAGCAGTGCATCAACATCGCATAAAATAGTGCACAAAGAGTAAATTTCAACACGAGGGCAAAACGGTCACAAATATCTTCATTACTTCAATAGCATCATTACAACTTACAAAAGGCTTTGTTTGCATCCACAGTGTGCAATCTAGCTAGACAGGCAAGCTAAAACAAAGCAAGGGACTCTCGGGTATGGGTGTGCATGACTCCCATATAGTACCATTAGGAGGAAAAACCAAAGTGACAGTAGTAGACGTAACTATGTGTGAGGAGTCATAGTGCCTCTTTTTAGAGAAATACAACTTGAAATGACTTGAAATTTTACAGGGAAACTTAAATATATACAACGGTGGTCTCCACCAAAATTGAGCAAAAACGCACGCCTGGATCTTTAGATCTTCACTGCTGGCTTTTGACGTGCGCGGGCACTGCAATTGGGCGCGCGGGCGCTGTGCTTGACGGGCGCATGGGCGCGAGACTTGATGAACTTGTGAGGGCGCATGGGCGCCTGTTGGAAGGGCGCGGGGGCGCTGAGCTGGATGGGCGCGGGGGCGTTATGCTAGGCGGGTGCAAGGGGCAGCCCGTGACACCAGGGCTTGTATGGATCTTTGCATCTCTATAATGGTGGCTAGTAGAGTGGTCTGTGAATATTGCAGAGTGGTGATGATTGGAGTGAGTTGCTGAATGGCTGCACTTACGATCACTTGCACGTCGGGGGTAGTGGTTGGTAGCTGGTCTTTGAGCAGCGTGGCTCTAGTCTTTTCCTGATCACCCAGGTGGTGTTCTTGCATGGTGGTGTTGGGTGGTGTTCTTGCATGGTGGTGTTGGGTCCTTGGCTGGTTGTCCTGGTAGCTCTCCGTTGCACAGGCATGATGCCTAAGTCCGAAAGATATGCGGACTACAACACGATGCTCACCTCCCCAGCAGAGTCGCCAAAATGATGATGCCGAAAATGGTTCGATGTTACGTGGAGGTGCCACAAAGGATGCGGTCTGAGTCAGCTTCCAGGTAGGCAACGCGGGAGACAGCAAGGACGGCGTAAGGGCCGAGAGCAAGGCTCCCCAGACAGGTCGTGAGGGCTGGCAGCGCGCGCAGGCAGGGTGACGATGAACAGGACCGACAGTCTACAGTTCGGGTCAAGGGTCCACAGACGGGAGTCCAAGTGTGTTTCTCTCACTAGAATTCCAGAGAGAATGTCTTTTAGAGAGAGAAAGTGAAAAGTCCAAATGAGAAAAAGATCCTTGAAAAAGCTCCAAAGTCCACTATTTATAGGCAAAAATGTGCATGTGTCATAAGTTGACATGTGTCACCCCCTGGGAACGACACGTCGCCAGGGGGCCAAAGCACTGATCCTCCGTTGGGACTGCCGGTCCCTAAGTTCGTGCTGCCCTGCCCTTGCGACATCTCTCTGCCTGTCTGAGGAGACTGATCATGCCGCGGTAGCATGGTCAGAGTAGCCCGTTGCCCCAGCCTCCAGTCCAAGCCCTTACTGAATCCCACAGGCCTGGCAGCGGTGGGGAAGACCCGACGCCCAGCTGCCAGGTGGACTAGGCAAGATGCCCTTCCGAAGACCTGCTCCCATCTCGGAGTGACCCGGGGGTCATAGTCCTTAGGGGTGCCGACGCGAGCCCCCAGTGCCAGAGCACGTAGGCCAGTCACGCAGGCACCCTGGCGGAGATAGTGTCCCGGAGGAGTCGCCTATCCCGCTGCGAAGGGTCCTCGTGCCGGAGCACGGAGCGAAGCCCCCCTGGAATGAAGACGGCGATGGCTTTGAGGTTGTGAGCCCATCCCGTAAGCATATAACATGATTGTGGCACATGGGCGCGGTGGAGTACGGGCGACGAGGGTCACAGAGTGACGTCCGAGCAACAAGGGTCGTTGCGTGGATGGCGCGCGACCGTGAGCGACGGTTGTCATGGCGACAGAGCGGCCACAAGTGACGGTCGTCTAGACTACGAGCGACGGTCATCGCGATGAAGGAGCACGGTCGAGAGCGACGGTCGTCGCGACTACGGCGGAGCGCGACCGCGAGCGACGGTCGTCGTGACAACGGAGCACGGTCAAAGGTGACTGGCGTTGGTCGTCAAGGTAGGTGGCCGACCCCCAAGGGTGGCCGACCCCTCAAGGTGGCCAACCCCTTGGGGTGGCCGACCCCCAAGGGTGGCCGACCCCCTAAGGGAGGCCGCCCCCTTGGGGTGGCCGACCCCCAAGGGTGGCCGACCCCTTGGGGTGGCCGACCCCTTGAGGTGGAAGGCACGCCGAGGTCGCTTCACGAGCGGTTCACGTGACTTGAGCATGCGTTGCTTTGACCGGCTCTCGAGCGTTGAAAAGTTGACCGCTGACTGGGTGATGTGTCGTGCAAAGTGGGTCCCTTAGCGGGTCCTGGGGTGCGACCAGAATAGGGTATGAACAATGATTTTGAGGTAAGGGTTTGGCAAAGATGACGAGACAATTAGATGAGTGAAAGGGGTTACGCATATATTCCTTGGTGAACTCAACATCGAGGCTTATTGATACTCTGACTTGCCCATCCTTCTATTTGCAAAGATAGTTTTCTCCTGGATAAAGTTTACCTCATACTGCATCTTATTTTGCCAATCCTTTTTCAGAGATTTGTTTGTAGCAATCTAATTACCCAATTTGCAACTTGAAAATGTGGACGTAATGGTGACTATTTACAAGTTTTTGTTAGTGACTTAGTGCCTACATCCAGTCAGTCTTGTTGGCATTTGCATTGGGTTTGCAAGACCCGGCTAAAGCTGCTCCGTGATTACATCGCCAGACACTTGATTAGAGCCTTTCACGCATTTGTTTTCTTATTTGGATACTTCAGTTTGCATGCATTAGTCTTGCTTTCTGATGGTGTTGCATTCTTACTGAGCTTTGATAACAAACTTACTTTTGTTGCAGTTCAATGTTGCTTAGTTTCTTTCTCTCAATTTCTAATAGTATTTCTTTTTTTTTTGTAGGTGGATCTCTAGATTTTAATCAAAGTTGAGGTGCACACAGGTAATAAAATGTAAAGGAATGGACTGACTTCTTACATTTGCTTTTGCTAATGTTGTTTCTCTTTTTGCATAAAGTAGTTGGTTCCATTTTGAAGGTATTCCCTATTTCCACCTATAGGTGATTAGTACTACAGTTTTATTAGATATATGCGAGAAAAACCTTTATTCCTAACAAAATCTGTATATACTCCTGCAGATTTCTTCTTTAGGAATTATTGTTCGTGTTTTCCTTAAAAGACATATAAAGGTAATTACTTTTCTTTTCCAATCTTTTTTGTCATATGGTCTTGAATGCTTACATATTGATTAGCTTTTAGTTAAGATAGACTTCTGCATTTAGAAAGTAAACTGATACAGACTGTTTATTTCGTTAAGGCAGATAAATGGATAAGAGTTGGATGAACCAACGTAGGACCAGCAGTGTATATTTTGAGGACCGGAAGAGTTTCTTGATTTTGCGTTTGCTAATGCAAGTGTTAAATGGAGCAAAGTTGTTGATTATTTCTTTTGACTTTACTTCTATGGATTCCATTAGATTATTGGTTTAACTCTTACTTTAAGTGATATGTTTTATTGCTTCTTGGTCATATTTCATTACATGGTCCTAAAAAGTGAAATTTAGAGAAGCGTTATGGGGTGTTTGTTGATTAAGCGTTACCTTTATACTTGAGTCATCATCTTTTGTCTGATCACTTTGAAGCAAATAAGTTGCAGTCTCTACTGAGATTTGTTTACCTGAAGGAGGGTGGGGGGGCTTGGCATAGTTGTAGTGGGCATTTAGTATCTTTTGTGAAGCCAATAGTAAGTAATAAAGATCATGAGGTCTTGAGTAATTACAGTGTCCATGTTGGCTATTTACCATTGATTGCCAGCTCTTCTGTAGAGCTAAAAATTAGGTAATGTCAAATCCATTTGCACCTTTCTGTTTGTTTTACTTGATGTCGGTGCCTGCAGATTGAAGAAAGGGCTTGGGGGTATCAGCTATCAATAGTGAAGGGCTTGAAAGAATGCACCAAAAGTTTCATGTGCAACTGTTAGGAGTCATATGGTTATGTGACCCCACACTGCTCTCAGTTCAGTAACCCTCTCCTTTGTGCCATTATGGTTGGCATGTGATATCTTTGCCCGATAGCATTACAGACTGTATAGTTAGAGGTGTCAAATGGGCCAGGCGGCCCGCGGGCTGGCCCAGCCAACCCTTTTTTGGCCAGGGCCCGGATTGGCCCTAACCCTTAGGTCTTGGGCCAGGGCCAGGCCTAACTTTTTGAGAAACAGGCCAGGGCCCGGCCCGGCCCTCTTTTGGCCCAAAAAATGGCCTTTTCAGTTTTTTTTTAAATTAAGGTGTATTTGCTTGCCTTCTATGACTAAAATGTAGAAGAAATCTATTACTTTTAGATCATTAGTGAGAATAACTAAGGTGTATTTGTTATTTTGAATAACAAAAAAAAAATTGGGCCCAGGCCCGGCCCTAGATGTTGGGCCTAGGGCCTGGGCTTGGACTGGGCCCAGATTTCCCTCATTCTGGCCTGGCCTGTTTGACAGCGGCCCTGGCCTGATTTTCTGGAGGCCCGATGGGCTTGGGCTGGGCCGGCCCATTTGACACCTCTATGTATAGTGCCATTAAGGTTCTATTGCCTTGTACTAGGAAATGTTAGGATAAACCCATTCCTAAGAGGTTTCTGAGCTCATTCAGTGTGTGACCTCTCTGTAAACCAAGTGAGGGCTGATTTAGTGTGTGATCTATCTCTGTAAACCAAGTCGATCTTATGACCAATTGAGATGCTTGCGCTGTTGCTATTGTGGAGCAGTGCATTCATGTGCTGTGGACTTGAGTGCCAATGTATAATTAATGAATTTTGTTATTAAACTTCTAATACATATAGACAATCAAATAATGAGTAGATGTTTGTATTTGCAGGTGGAAGTAGAGAGCGTTGATGACATGTGATCAGTGCGTTAAATGTTGACGAGATGACTATATTTTGCTTTTGGATGGACATTGGATAGTTTGTTAGTCAGAAGGCCTTTTGTGGTTGTTATTATCCTACGCGCTTAGAACTTGTGGTTATCTCTAATTTTGGAGTCAATGTAATTCTTCACTTGAGACATTTGGATGATATGAAGACTTTGAATGTTATCCTTCAATTAACTTGGTTTTTAACTTCTTACGGTTGCAATGTGTATGAACTATATTGGGCTATATTGATGCTTTGATGTGGTACATATTGGAATTGGTGAAGAAGGTATCACGGTATATAAATATTTGTAATTTTGTAAAATGAAAATGGGAACATGTTACAACCCTAAGAAGCGTCCCAAAAGAGTTATTAGAACACTCTTTAGCGTCGCTATATGGCATATTAAGTCCTCTGGTTAAGCATTTTATGGGACGCTAATAAGCGCCCCAAAAGAGTTATTGGGGCTCTCCTTAGCGTCGCTATAGGACATATTAGAGACTTCTAGTTGAGCACTTTATAGGACGCGTATTTGCGTCTTGTTAGGCCCTACCCTTGTTGAGGCGCTTATGTGTGCGGCCACATAACTTATTGTGACGGCCTCTAAAAGGGCGGGGTTATGATGCAATTCAAAGCGACCTTATGTCAAAGGCGTCCCTACATGTTACTTGTAGGATGCCAAGAGGCGTCCTTACAACCTAATTTTGTTGTAGTGGGTCCTTGGGATTTTGGGGGGAGGGGGGCAGTGAGTGCAATATCATATTTTCGTTTCTATGTAATTGCTACCAAATATTAATTTTGTTACGTTTATGCCCTCATTAGTGTTACCATTGATTGAAAGTTGTCTCAGCCCCCTCTTTTTAATTTGGATTTTGAGTGGCTACCAGCTTATCTAGTGTAGGGTGCTTCATCCTCAATCTAAAGAGCAATAAGCTACAAGCTACTTTTAAACTATGAGGTAGGTTTATCTTTTTTTCTATTTTACTTTATTGAAACTCTAGGAATCTTTATAATTTGGGGGGGGGGGGGGGGGTGCAATATCATATTTTTATTTCTATGTAGTTGGCACTGATTATTAAATTTGTTACATTTATGCCATCAGTAGTGTTAAGATTGATCGAAAGTGGTTTCAAACCCCCTTTTTAACTTGGATTTTGAGTGGTTACCAGCTTGTCTAGTGCCGGATGCGTCATATTCCATGTAAAGCGAAATATGTTATAAGATAGTTTTAAATTGTAAGGTTGGTTTATCTTTTTTCTATTTTACTTTGTTGAAACTCATGAAATCTCTCTCAATAGATTATGATTGCTAATTGTAGAACGTATGCATGTACTTTTGCATTCAAATAAAATCTGGCTAAGCTTACACACTCGTTTATGTGATTTGTAGGAGAGCAAATCCACCGGTGCTAGATCTTCGCACTAGGAGGTGGAGCAATTTCTTAGAATTCTTCGAAGCAAACTTATGAACCTCAATCCTTAATGGAGTTTGAGTTTATAGCATTATAGAAGGTAGGTTCTGAAGCAGAGTAGCTCAAAACCTATTAGCAGACATTCTTAATTAGTGGTGAGACCAGTTCTATATGTGTCACTGCATTGTCATAACCAGGTTGCAATGGGAGAATTGTAGAATGTGACATACACAGGCAAAGTTGACTTGTATCGTGAGACGTAGTGTTTGTGAGTTAGCTATTGAATGACAGGGTAATATCCCTTTGATTAAGTGAAGTTAGAAATGAATCTTGCGGATCCGCGACTATACCACTTCTCAGAAAGCAAGTGGGCAGAACGTTGAGGGGGGTGGCACTTATGCCTATTTCAAAGACCAACTATGATAGGAACCAACCTATGTGAACAGTGATCACAAGAAATAGTAGAGGTGTCAAATGGGCCGGGCTTGGGCTGGCCTAGCCCAAGCCAATCGGGCCTCGAGCAAAACGGGTCGGGGCCGGGCCAAGGGGGCTGCCAACTAGGCCGGGCCTGGCGCTGGGGATATCTGGGCCCGGTCCAGGCCCAGGCCCTAGGCCCAACATTTAGGGCAGGGCTTGGGCCGGGCCCGGGCCCAATTATTTATTTATTTTTTTTGGCATTTTCTTGTTATTCAATATTTAGCGGCTACTTTCAAAAGAGTTAGCGGATTAAGTCACAAACTACATATGTTAAGTATGATATCTACACACAGATACACACAGATACCGGGAGAGAGACAAAGAAAAATAAATGGACCTCAGGGCCACTAACTTCATGAACCCTAATGGTCTTGACCATTTTTGCTGTTGCTGATACAGAGAGTGCTCTAACTAATGGCTTGGTATTACAGTAGTTATTGTAGCAAACTTGTTGAAAAAGGGGTGATTTTTTGTGATGAAGGCCAGTCACAAATGGGTTCAAGAGCAAAGTGTGGAAGTGATAAAGAAGTCCCAATCTTGATCCACTCATAAGTCAAGTTAGCTTAATCCCCATGTTGATATTAGAAATGGTCAAACGCGTCACGTTATTTCTTTACCTCTTTTTTTTTCATTTTTTATTCATACACGTGCTTGTCGTTGGAAGAAGAAAAGAAAAAACAGTTCTCTGGCCATTTTGACCCAGGCCAGAACCGGGCCAAACCCGGGCCGGGCCAAAACCGGGCTTTTTTCGGGCCGGGCCTGGCCCGGTCTTTTTTCAGAAAAATTCAGGCCTGGCCCAGGCCTTAGCCCAAAATGACCGGGCCAGCACTGTTCATGTATGAGCCGGGCCGGGCGCCGCCTGGCCCATTTGACAACTGTAAGAAATAGGTTCATATGGCTAATAACAATTATTGGCGTCTATTGAGGCACCATCTATTTTGTTCAATTCATCCCTATGGTGTAGGATAGGGCATTTATGCAATGAGTGAGGTTGGCCTTTAGGCTCTTAATGACTTCCCAAGTCCTCGTAGGGTGCTGCGAATAGTAACAGTGCAAGCTTGATGGTATCACCTGTGTGCGTGTGGTGGTGGGGCCGCCTCCAATGAACTAGGCATGCTCTCTAGTGCACTCATGGAATTCAGGTTAGATGCATGGCCAGAAACACGTAGTACCGTGATGAACAACTAGGCTTAAAGAACTTGGTGTGGGTGTTAGTATCCTGTTTCACACTCCAGAACGAAGTTCACAGGAATTGTATCTCACCAAGTTCCTATGAATCAAATCTTATTTACATTAAGTTCCTATGAACCAAATCTTATTTATCTTATGCATTGTTTCATGGTCTAAAAGACACTAAAGTTTACACACTACTTTCTCATGTTCCTCTTTATTGTCTATATCGTTCTTTCTTTCACTTTGCCTTTAAAATATGTGGGGGCTTAGTGTATCTAGTGCTTGGATTCATGTCACTTTCAAGCCAAAGTTGCTTTCCTGTTTTGACAAAAAACTAATTCTCGGCCCGCATTGTTAGTTCTGGAAACATGTTAGGAGTTCGTAAATGACCACTTGTCTTAAGGTTTTGTTTAAGTTGTCAAACGGGTATTCCGACATGCCGTGAGCACCGCCTTGCCTGGGGCAAGGTCCAGGGGGTGTCTTTTGTGTGGGCGCCCAGTTGAGGCCAATTTTTAATTGGAAAAATTGCGTTAAATACCCCTGTAGTTTGAGGTTGCTGCAAAAAAACCCCTCAAGTTACAAAAATTGCAAAAGAACACCTAGAATTGTAAAAATGTTGCACCGTAAAAATTCCGTAACAGAATGGTGAAAAAGGCTAAATTGCCCTTCTATATAAATGAGAACGGCACCCTTTCTTCTCCAGAATGGCTAATTTTCCTCTTCCTTCTTCACGAGATCGCTTAGTGGATCAATGGCGGGCTCACGGAAAGTGCAAGTGGGAATCGCAGATTGCGGTGCAAGTGGCAGAGCAAATGATGGCACTGGCGGAGTAAACAATGGGTCACGAGTATCTTGTTTACCCGAATTGCACAATCTTAGTCTAGGGTTTCAATCGCAAATTGCGATTTGAAACCCTAGATCTGAGATTGTGCGATTAGGGTTCGAATTGTTGTGGCTGCAACGGGATTTGGGTTCGATTTAATTTTTGGGGTTCAATTAGGGTTCGATCTAAGTTTGGGGGTTCAATTAGGGTTTGAGTTATTGTGCGATTGGTTTGGGTTTGATGGCTATAGCAGCGATTAGGGTTCGATTGGTTTGGTTTGGGTTTGATGGTTCGATCGACGATTGGTTTGGGTTCGTTTTAAGTTTGAGGGTTCAGCGGGATTAGGGTTCAATTGGTTTGGTTTGAGTTTGATGGTTCGATCAGCCGCTAGACGCACAAGACTAGGGTGGAGGCGACGGCGCCGGCGCTATTTGTGGGTGGCGCAAGTGGTGGTTCAGCTCCTCCTCCCCTCCTTTCCCCTTCCCTGGTCCCCTGCCTTTCCCCCTTCCCTTCTCCTACCTCTCCCCGTTTTCCCGTTGTTTTCTTTCGCCGACCCTAATTAGGGCTTGGTTGCAAAAGTGGTATTCAGGGGCAAAAACGGGTTTCCAACAATTATTTAGCAATAGCACTTGCTCTCCAGGCGCGTTTACCACAAACGCAGTTAAAACAGACGGTTTTATTGACGATTGTAACACTTTTACAATTCTAGGTGTTCTTTTGTAATTTTGGTAACTCGAGGGGTTTTTTTGCAATAACCCCAAACCACTGGGTTATTTTACGCAATTTTTCCTTTTTAATTTGCTACCTACTTATTTGCCACTCCCGGAATTTTTAGTCTTTAACTTTTAGTTGAACCATGTTTAGCACATGTTTTGTTTGAGCTATTTCCAAAGATTGGGCCTTTGTGTGTATTGCAGAGTTGATTCATACATTTTTGTTCCTTGCTTCTACTGTAGAAGGCCATCACTTCCGGTTGTTCCGTAAACTGAAAAATCTAAAAGCTCTCCTTCTATCTCGTAATAGTTCTTGCTAGTGACTAGTGTTGTGTTCCTGCTATAATCCCAAACAAGTCAAGGCTGTTCTAGTATATCCAAGCTATTCGATTTCTCCTTAGCATGGAGAATAGTTGTTGAAATCCTGGAGCGTGTTCTTGGATAACCTTCAGCACTAAGACATCATCTTCGAGGGGCAAAAATAATTATTTAGGACATTTCTATGCATGCCCCAACACACATCATCCAATCCGGTAAGTTTTTTCGTGTTTACTTTAGTTCCAGTATCCTATTTCACGACGCTTTTTAAGCGGCTATTAACAGAGTGCAACAAAGTACCAAGAACATGGACTCCACCATCTGAAAGCTATGTCAAAATCAATATTGATGTCATGGTTTCTCAAGGACATGCAATGTATAGGCCGTAGAATAATTGTCAGACATGGAAGGGCAATTTCTTGCGGCGTGACCAAAGATATATAGTTGGTTCACTCAACTGAAAGGTGATGCAACTAAAATTATCTTGGTTCACATATGAGGAGATTGCCATGCCTCGTGTGAGGTTAGACTCGTTGGACATACTTAAAATTATTAGTATAAAGCACGTGCACTGCACGTGGATATAGTCGAGAATAATGTTTGAGATGATATTATTATCTTTTTTGGGATCAAAATAATGTAATTCAATTATGTTTTTATTTCTTTTGTGACTTGTTTTAGAAGAAATGTATATTTGATGTTTGCAACTGTAATTAGTTCATGTTTGGAAATATTCTTTGTAAGTTTCTGGATAGAGAAAATGTTTGATGGTGCTGTTGAAAATAAAAACAAATGGAGAAATTAAAAAAATAAATCTATGCCTTTATTTTTGTAATATGTTAAATTGGTTTATGGTTAAGATTTGTAATTTTCAAGATCATGTGTTTTACATTTCATCAATAAGAAATGCAAAACATCCGGTCTTCAATTGTATTTACCGAATATATTTTCAATTCAAATTGGCACCATATTTAGGCCTTTTTTATGCATATTTAACCCTTTTTTTTTTCTGTTTTTGTTTTTCCAACAATTTTTTGTTTCTTGATTGATTTTTCACATATTTCAGTTTCTTTATTTTGTTTTTGTTCTCCAGTTTTTCAATTGGATGATTGTTTGCTAACCTAAAAATGCAAGAAAAAAATCACAGTTCTCATTAACTAGTACAATATGTAATATTTATTTCATTTTAACTAAATTAAAAACGAAATAACAAAGAAATTTCTTTGTTCTATTTTTCTTTCTCATCAAACTTTTTATTTTTCAATGTATAGAATAAATTTATTAGTCAATGTTCTTTTAATTTCATCAAAATGTAAAAGGGAGTAATAAAAGAAGGGTAAGAATGTAATTAACGGAGAACATAATCGTAAATTTTTTTTATAACATTTATACTTTTATAGTTAGTAAAAATAAAGCCCACGGACTAAGAAGTTATGCATAAAAAGTAACAAATTTTGAGAGTTGGACGGGGTAAGGACCAATTTTTCTTATGCCAAGCATCCAAAAAGTTTGCACTCAAGTTTGAACAATAAAATCATGTCTTCATTTGTATATTGACTGATGTTGGCCCCCCAAAGTTAACCAAGTCCAATTCCTTATGATGGAGGGTTTAACATGGACCAATTTTTTATTCTCTCTGGGTTGTAAACATTAGTTCTATTTCTACTTGATATATATCTCTATTCTTGATAAGAAAAAAAAATGGACCAATTTCATTTCTTATGATGCAAAACACTTTTATCAGGGATGTGGGTCGTAGGACATTACCCATGTTCATGCATGTCATATTTGAGGGGTTGTATATTAATACATATAAAAAGAGGAAATATGTAAAAGAACATTTTGGGGGTCAAGGCCCTAACAACATTAATGCATTCTAGTATGACTGGGGAATCCTCCAAAGATCCTTTTCGTAATCAGATGCAAAAAAAGGAAAGGATTCTAGATAGCGTATAATTCCGCTTCTTCGGCCTTAAAATCTGGAAACTAACCTCCTTACTAGCTACCATATATTTACGCCCGCCCTATTATAGCGGCCGAATAAATTCTATAAAAGTGCATATTTAGCGGCAATATGTCATCCTTATGGTAGCGGTTGCGGTTAGAAATTGCACTTCAGCGACAGTTGATGAGTGTTACGCATCTTGTTGTAAAAGCCACAAATAGCTGCGACAAACTCAAGTAATGAAATCCTGAAGTGATCAGAAGTCTGAAGTAGAAACTCATCCGATAGACGACGTAGAATTTGAGATGGAGTAGATGTAGAAAATGATTGAAATTTATTATCTTAACTAGAATTGGTCAAGAATCTTTGATTGGATTTCGTGCATCTCCTCCATCCTATAAATCGCACACCCTTGACCCCAACTAATAATCCCTAACTGCATTGTGTTCATTCATGCTCCTAGCAGTTTCGCCAGGGACAGTGTCAATGGCCCGTAATCTTCAATCCCCACCCTCTATTTTCCTATTCGTGGCTCTTATACCTTTGCTTGTGAATCTTTGTTCCTGTTTCAATCCTAGGGTTCTTAATGTTTCTGCATTGGAGTCTCGTGGTTTCTCACCAGCTGTAGCTACATGGTATGGAAGTCCCAACGGAGATGGAAGTGGTAATTGACAGACAAGTTTTCTAAGTTTGTCCTTGAGGAACCCCTGTTCAGAAATTATTGATAGATGAAATTTTACGAAATTTATATTTTGTAGATAAAATTTCGAAGCTTTGGTTGTCCGTAAACTTCATCTATGAATATGCTTTGCTTATCCTTAAACTTATAGGAGTTGGGCGCTTGTTTCTAGGATGGAGGAGATTATCCGTTATCAAGGTTTACGGACAATGAAGGCTTTGAAGTTCACATCGCTTGTTTCAAAATTTTCTTTGATATAGTTGATATTAAAAAAAAATTCCTGCTAAATATACCGCTGCTCAAGCTTTGATTATCCGTAAGCTTCATATATATGTGAAAAAGTGCCGTCAGAAAAGTGGGTTCTTCAGTTTATATGTTGTTAGTTATGTAGGATTTGGAGCGCGACAAATCTTTACCTTAATTTCACTAAGTTCTTTTCATAGATGGAGGAGCTTGTGGGTATGGAAATATTATTGGACAAGCCCCTTTCTCATCATTCATATCAGCGGGGAATGCTGCTCTATTTCAATCGGGCAAAGGTTGCGGCGCTTGTTATCAGGTGCACTCATCACTCTTTAATGTTTTCCTCTATTTCTGTATTGCATGCAACTACGAAATTTACGTGTTTTAGACCATGCATATCAGGTGAAATGCACACAAAACGAGGCATGCTCAGGCCATCCGGTTACTATTACCATCACCGATGAGTGCCCTGGATGTAACTTCTCTCCGGTTCATTTTGATTTAAGTGGAACTGCTTTTGGAGCAATGGCAAAACCCGGCCAAGCCGATGCTCTCAGGACGGCCGGGCTACTGAACATTGAACATACGAGGTTCTTTTTCATATCTAGCCTTTAAAATTCTCTTTGCTGATAATGCTTCGACTAGGAATTCGTTTTCCTCGTGATACCGGCATACTACAAATAACTTATACTTCTGCATAATACAGATTTTTTAGTAAGCGTTCGTGTTAGATAACTTAGTAGCCCTAGGAATATGCACCATTCTTTATCTTCAGAGGATATTGCAGTAACCCGCGGAAATTATAATGATGGTGCCTTTAAGTTTGCTTAAATTCTAAATTGTCTTTCAAATTTCAAATGTTTCTCCTTGTTCCTTGAAGTTCACTTTCATTAGTTAAATGGTCCTTCTAATCATAAAGATGGAAAGTCACTACATCTTCGCTCCTTTGACTAAAGAGTACATTCATAACTTCAGGTCTTGTTCTCCACAAAAGTGATATGATGTCACTTTTGGGAGGCATTTGACGTGGAGTCATAAATTTACCCTTCAGTGATACCAAAGGTAATGACTTTCTAGGATTTTTAGGAGAAAAAAGATCATTCAGTTAGCGAAAGTGAACTTGAAGGACCAAGGAAGGATATATAATACTTAGGACCATTTAAAACATTTGGGCAGCTTAAAATTTTACCCTTAAATGAACTTTGTACAAGCATAAGCAAAAATCAACTGGTTTCTTTTGGACTCCTGGAACAAATCCACCATGAGGCCTCTTAGTTTCATTCTTTCTCCTTTGCTCCTAGTAACTACTGTTGTTAAGAAATTTATTGCAAAGAACAACTAAGACCATCACCAATTTATTTTTACTAACTCTATTACACATTGCTATTTCAATGCTTAGGATTCCATGCAACTATACACGTGGTACGAATCTGGCTTTTCGTGTCGATCCAGGCTCCAACCCTTACTATTTCGCTTGTGTAATCGAATATGAAAAGGGCGACGGCGACCTCACTTCGGTTGAGATCCGAGCAGCAAACTGGAACGATTGGGCTCCTATGCAACAATCATGGGGTGCCACTTGGAAAATCCAGTTACCGAATGGGGCACAACCTCCGTTTTCAATCAGGCTTACCAGTTTGGAATATAGAAAGATTCTTGTAGCGGAAAATGTGATTCCGCCTAATTGGGTTCCGGGAAATACTTATGGAACTCGCATCAATTTTGTAAATTAGGCCTTTCAATAATGTAGAAGATAGATGATAAAAGATATTCAATCTTTTAAACTGGGTTATGAAAGCTAATAGATTTCGTTTTGCTCTTACCTTTGTCAATATACTGCCCATGTGTTTATTTTGACATTGTTAGGGTTGATTCTATTTTTCTCCCTCGTACTTTGCTCATTTTTTTTATAATTTCAATCCATATGCTTCTAAATCCTTCGTACAATGTCGCGTCATCAATATAGTACCTCTTATTAAAGGTTTGGGGTTTGAGTTGCCGGGGGGGGGGGGGTACTTTTTTTTGGATAAATTATTTCCTTTTCAATTCTTTATGTTTTGGTGTACGTGTACAATGTTGGTGGCGGCGGACTAGAACTGCTAGTGTTGGCGGCGATAGATTGGTGGTTCCAGGGTTGACAGATTGATTTGGAGGTGTTGATGGTGACGGTCGTCAGGGAGAGGGGGAAGGGGTGATAGGTGTAGAGTCAATGTAATGAGTGGAGGTTTTAGACAATGAAGGTTAGAAGGGGGTGATCGGTGTTGAGCCAACGTGATTAGTGGTGGTGCTAGGTGGTGACTGTTGCGAGTGGGGGTTGGGGGGTTTTGTGTGTGTGTGGGGGGGGGGGGGGGAGGAGCAAGTGAGTGTACAGGATGGTGTTGATGGTGACAGTTGGGAGGAGAAGGAGTTGATGGGGTGGTGGTGTTAGATGGTGAAGGTTATGAGAGGGATGGGGATGATGGGTGTGGAATAGTGATTGGGGTTTGGGGTTTTGGGGCGGTAGATGGGTGGTGGGGAAGTGGTGTGCGGCGCTGATGGCGTAGCAACGGTTGATATAGTGGCGAATGTAGCGGAGAAGGGGTGTCACTTGCATGGCCTGTCATTTTGCCTTAAAGGCATGAAAGACCAATCTAGCTACTAAAATGATAATGGAGTGTTGTACTAGGACAAGTTTCAAGTATTTAAAATGTACATATACTGAAAAAAAAAAACACGGACAAACTACGGGGGAGAAAAATAAAAATGCATAGTAACCTTCAACAGTTCTCCACCATTAAGCTTAATTTCCTCCTTTGGCAACACTAAAAATTCCATATTATTTGGATTGCTTGATGGGTCTGAACCTTATAAACATTATTGCGAGATAACTGCTATTAACAGCTGAAACCTTACTAGTCGTTGGCGGTCAGAACACTTTTGATATTACTTGGACAACCATCGTACAGGCCTGTGGTGCTTCTATAGAGCATCACTTCTTGCAACTTTTGGTGCAAGTTCGAAACACCAAACATAACAGTCGGTCAATGCTGCTTTTCATCCAGAAATGAAGCTCCTACTTAAACTTGGGATCTGCTGCCGTAAGACTTCTCAGCAGGGCCGAATTCAATGCCGTTGTAAGTTTTGTCCTCGAGTTGTTTAGCTAGCAAAAATTTAGCATGAATCCTTGCATCCTACTCTTTAGCACTTCCCTAGGTGCCTAAAATAACAAAAATAACCGTGGGTATACCAACTCTTATCGAAACTTTTCGACAGTTTTGCGGCAACAAGAACAACCACCAATCCGTCGGAGGCCTCAACAACTAATGATTAGAAAAACGAAGACAATTCCATAATTTGGAAAACAGACAGGCCATTATGCTAATAGATTCCCCTTATTAATAAGTTTTCTAGGATTTTAGGCCAGCAGCTCAGATTGCAAGCTATCCTAGTGACAATCCCCAACACAAAACACCAGACTTGCCAGCTTGGCAGAACTATCAACTCACCTCAACAAAAATGTTCTCTGGTGATGATCTACTTCGCAGAAAACACCAAGGCAAGTCTCTTGGATATACTCCAATAACCGGCACGTGGTCGAATTTTGATGGGTATAACTATTGAATTTTTAGTAAAAAGTTGTAACCTTTAATAGTGACTTTTGGATTAATGGTACTTATAACTACTTTTGGTTTAATGGTAGTCATAAATAACTTAACCTTTACAAGAGCACCTTTGGATAGGGCTGCATACGAACCGAATTCGAGCCGAAAACGGGTGTGTTCGAATTCGGTTCATTTAAGTTTTGCTAAGTTCGAGCTTGGCTTCAGTTCGTCAAAAGCAAAAAATGTAATGTTCGAACTCAGGACTAGTTCGTAACTGTAAAACTCGGACTCGACTCGCTTAACAAAACGAGTCAAACTTGAGTTCCGAAACTCGGCTCGTGTTCGTGTCAATTGCTAACGAATCCCTAAATCCGCAAAAAATCCTCAACTCCTTCAATTTAATCAAACTAAAATGAATCAAAAACTATATTATATAAGGTACAAGACGAAAAGTAGAAACCGGCAGATGAAATCTTGAAGATCTTGAATCAATAAACGTAGATACTGGCAGAATAAAAAAAAATTACAAAAGAAATCTTGAAGATCTTGATTGGTTGATGATGAAAATGTAGAAACCGATAGTTGCATGCGCTGACGACGGTGAGATTACGAGTGTCAATGTCGATGACAGGCGATGATGGCATCGTAGACGACGTCGCTGTGAGCGTGTGTGGAGGGGGAGAGAAGAGCTCTGTTTTGTGATCAGTGAGGCGTGTGTATTCTTGTTTGTGTGTGTGTTGAGTGTGAGAGACGAGGGAGAGAAGGGGAGAGCAGACGGCTCTTGTGTGTGATTTGTGTGTTTAGGTTTAGGTTTTTATTTATATAGTTAGGGTTTAGGTAGGCTTCACATAATTGGCTTTACAGATTGAGGTAATCCCACGGGCTTGGGGTTTTGGGTCTATTGACCTTAGGCTTTCATTTTTAAGCATTAATTTATATGGTTTTATGTAAATGTTAATTTTTAAAATATATTTTAATTAATTTATTATTTAAATAAGCTGTTCACGAACATGTTTTCGAATATTTTGGTGTGTTCATACTCGGCTCGTTTAATAAACGAGCTCTATAAACTTGTTCATGTTCGGTTCGTTTATTATATGAATGAACGTGAATGAGATTTATAGAGAACGAACGACGAGCTGTTCGTAAATAGTTCGGTTCATTTACAACCTTACCTTTAGATACAACATGAATAAGTGCCAAGACTTTTTTTCATCGGTTGTGAAAGTTTTTTATATTCTTCCATTAGATAATTTTTATCTAGTTACGAATCAGCAAATAGTAGCTTATAACCGTCTATTTTATTGAGAGGCATATTTGCTGTGACAGGTTAAATTGAGGGCAAACACTATCTTAAGGCAGATTTGGCCAATTGCCAAGCCTTCTGATCTATAGATAGAATTTGAGATAGCTACTATCTGGGTGGTCACTTTGATTCATTAATCTTTGACTCTTCAACGTGCCTGACATTTTGTAATGGCTTTAAAGTTCAGTGAAATTTATCAGCCTTGTGTATAAAAACTATGCATGCTTTCTTATTCAATTCCTAGTAATTCAATTAAGGACAAATTACACAAATATCCCTGAGGTTAGGGTGTAATTACAGTCAAGGACACTAAGTTTTAAAATGTAACATTCTGTGACCAAACACTTTTAAAATGCATCAGTTGTATCCATACATCAGGGTTTCGTCAAAAAAGTGTACTTTTTTAATGATGTCAGCAATACGTATTTTTAAAATGACGATACTACCCCTTGTACTATATATTGAATATTTTTAATCTTTGATTTAAAACCCTTAATTTGATTTCAGTCTTAATAAACTGAATTTTTAATCTTTAATTTCAGCCTTAATTTGAAGATTTTTTGTGATTCCCGATTTCAAAAATTAGGGTTTCTTAGAGCCTTAATTTTCAAATTAGGGTCTCAAAACCCTAATTTGAAAATTAGGGTTCCAAAACCCTAATTCATAGTGAATCTGAAATTCACTGTGTATTTCATTCCATCAATTCAATTCAATTCCATTCCATTCCAGAAATTGCACCTGTCCTTGGACCACCACCCCGCCGATCTCCTCTGCTAACGTCGCGGACCTCACCCCGGTGCCGTCACACTGTTGATTACATCGTCCGTCTCCCTGAGCCCTACCATCCCGCTCTCATCCCGACGTACAGCAGCCCTCGGCGGTGCTGTCGGTGGGCAAATGTGGCAACGCCGCCCTTCTCGGCACAGATCGGGCTGTCGACAGAAAGGAAGATCGAACGGATGGGGCTACGGTTGTAGGGTAAGGGGGCTGCCGGCAGTGGGTCCTTAGATCCGGAGCATTTTGCAGCTTTGACTTGTGTATAGTGGTGGTGTGGGTGGGTTGATCGACGGTGGGGCGAGGGAAGGGGCTGCCTGCCGGCGTGGGGCGAGGGGAGGGGGCTCCCGGTGTAGGGCTACCGGCATGGGAAAGATACGTGTAGTCTATCTGTGAATTTAAGAGAGAGAGAATTTAAGGGAGAATTTAAGATAATGGCAATTGAAATAAATAGATTTGTAACTTGAGGGTAACAAAGTCATTTTATTAAAACTGTTAGGGTTTTTAAGATTCCGTCTGATCAACGGATATAGGTGTAATTTATCCAAGCTATTGTCCTTGTCTGTAATTATACCTCAGGGATATAAGTGTAATTTGCCCTTCAATTAAAGATGTCAATTCAAGTATGTGCAGGAAAAATAGACATAGAGTCTACTGCTGGTGTATTTCCAGTATAAAATGCTTGCTTGCTGATTCTTATCTTCTATAAACATGTGATGGTTTGCAGAGTAGGATATGTTAATTATAAATGCATTAGGACTTATGCGGAACGGAAAGTCAATGTAATAGAGGTGGTAAAAGATATTTCATGTTATCTATGGTAATTGCTCATCTTGAACATTTACATACCTTCTAACGACTATAGATAGGGCTTTATAAAATTTTAAGATTAGACGGAACAAAAATATAAAAAATCAATTAGATTGGAAGATTTCTTTCGATTGGATTGGGAGATGACTATCTTTCTTTCAATAACCCATGTGGAACTTGCGATATTACTCACTAAGTCACACTGCCCCTTATAGTCTACAACTGAATGGTCTAGTCAAGAGAAAAAATAAAACTTTTCAAGACATCGTTATCACATCATTGATTAGTACTAAAATTCCTAACAATGTAGGGAAAGCACTTATGTTCGTTTGTTGTATACTTAAAAGTAAAACCCACAATGTAACTAAGGTCTCACCCTTTATACTAGCAGAAAGGATAAAACCTTCTCTTAAACACCTTAAGGTGTGAGGGTGTAGAGCATTAGTTAGGCTAATAGATCCTAAGAGACCCAACCTGGGCAAAATACAAATAATGTGTCTTCAAAATTGGCTTTGCCAAACATAGCAACGCGTACATATTTCAAAACCATGGAATCTACGGACTCCTCTAGCCGAAATAACATACTGTAATCTAGAGATGCAGAAATCTCTCTAGGAAATGGAAAAATGATGACACAAACAATGCGGATCAAGTTGAAATCCAACCGACTCGAGGAATGGAAGATGGTTGGTGACCTCAGGTGAAGTTAGAGGGCAAGGATAAAATGTTTTACTATAGATACTCCATTTTTGTAGTCATTTTAATGAAATAATTAGTGTGCTTGATTATTAATCAGAGTTTAAAACTTAGAGTTAGAGTTTATTATTTATTATTAATTTGGTCCAGTCCAGCATAACAGTTGAGTCCAGTTGTCAAGTGTTGTTGTTTAATCCAGCCCAGTCTAGTTATCTAGTTAGTGATTGGGCTCAGTCCAGTCCAGTCCAGCTATATCGGTCCAGTCCACATGTCTAGATAGTGATTTGTCTATAAGATTTAAGGAATTAGTTATGATTTATCCTTTATGCAAGTGATTAAATCATAGATTTCTATGAAATATGAAGATAGTTGTTGAATCTGGTACATCCCCTCTAGAAATCAAAGATAAGTTCCAAATTAGAGTCAGATAATAATGTCTCAAAACTGAATAAAAATATTATAAAATTATGAGATGAACCGGCTAATTTTCGACAAACTGGTCAGTTAATTGACTGTTGCCGATCTGTGACTTTTATCAAATATTTCGTCTTATCATCAGATCACAGATTGACATGGTCATCTTTATCATTTCTGGTGTCACAGAGCTCTATAAATAGGGCCTTTGGCCTACATTTCTAAGAATCCAGCTTTTTCTCCTTAGAGCATTTATATCATTTCTCCCAGAAGTGGTGTATGATCTCTTAAGAGAAACTAGCCATTCATAACTCACTCTAAAATAGTCTCAGTTCCCTTGCATCGTGGATCCTTCATAGAGTCTTCTCGAGTCTTCTAGACAAGTAGGCTTGCGAGGTATATTTTATAGCTTTCTAGTCTAGTTTAGTCGTCTAGAATTGTTTCTTGTTTCTCATTTCCCGCGATTGCATTTCATTTCTAGTACAAAAGTCATTAAAAAAACAAAAAAAGTCTTTTCATTTCTTGGTTCGAGTTTAAGACTGAAGTGTAGGTTGCCTTCCGTAGGACAAGAGTCGGACTATAATGGTTTTTATTCCAGTTAGTCCGACCGGATATGTAGGTCATTCGACCCATAGGGTTTATTTTATGTATATTTATGTGTTAAAAAGGCCAAAAAATAAAAAATGTAGTGACCAAAAAGGTACGGTGGTATCTAACACCTTCTCGTCGTTCAACTTAGTCCCCGTACCCATTTCTTTGTTTTCAATATATTAGTTGTCCTTTTGACAATTTAGAATTATTTTTGGGTTTTTCTTATTTTTTATTTGTAATTAAATAAGATGACAATTCCCAAAATTCTTGAGGAAATTTTTTTGTGGCAGTTCGCTATACTCTAGGGACAAAAAAAACCCATTGACCAGTTAGTCAAAAGCACTGCCATTAGTTAATACCTCCCATCCCCCCCTTCCCCAGGTTAAACTTGTCAGTTTGATCTATGCGGTCTGGTAGTTGAATTTTAAAAAATTCACTATATATTTATAGTTAAGGCTATACGAGGTTGGCATTGAGACTCATTCAGGAAGCTCACTCGAAACCCAATGGCCGAAGAATACCCAAAGATGGAAGATTTGGTCCGCATTGTCAGTGAGTTAAAAATGTATTTTCAGGGCCGGTTTCGTAGCCCTAGCAAATAAAGAGGCCCGAACAGCTGAGCATATAGATAACCTTAAGAGAAGGGGTAAGAAGAACAAGAAGATGTGGCTATTTAGAAAAGGGACGACAAGAAAAAGGTGAGTTTAAACGGCAGTAT
>JAVXUP010004712.1:0-27213 GCA_033070095.1 Escallonia herrerae
ATATATATATATATATATATATATATATAGGGGACCGATCCACATCCCGGTGGAGAAATAACAATTTCTCCACCGAACCGCAGGTAAGAGCAGCGGTTGGCCACGTGGCGCAAAAAAGACGAAAAGGGACAAAAAAGGACGAAAATACTATGAGAAATTCATGAAAATATCACGAGAAAATGAAAAACTCGTGAGAAAATGGTGGCAATAATGCCAACCGCAACTCCTACATGCGGTTGGCATTATTGCTTCCGCGTGACCCCACCCCCCACCCGTCACCCCCCTTGCCCCACCTCCCCCATTGCCTTCCCACCCGTGAACCCCCACCCCACCCCCCCACCCGTCACCCCCTTGCCCCCCACCCCGTGGCCCCCACCCTATGTCCTTTTCCCCCACCCGTGAACCCCCCTTCCCCCACCCGTGAACCCCTCTTCCCCACGTGTCATTACCACCCTACCCCCACCCCCACGTGTCATTCCCCCTCCCCCTCCCTGCTGTTCACTCACGGTTCTTCTCTTCCTCTCTCACTTTTCTCTCTATAAAATCCCTCCTCCCCGAATCATTTCTTCCACCCTCCTCATTCTCCCTATCTCACCTACATACAAACAAAAAAAATTTACGCTAGAAGATCGGTGGATAACCGCTAGAAGATCGGTGGATTTTTCTTGAAATATATCAAGTTAAAACAAGTAAGTATTTTTCAATTTGTTCTTACCAATTGATTGTTTAAATTGTGTTACGCTTAAATTGTTCTTACAATAGTCTAAAATTCGTGTTTAGGGCGTCAAAATTACGTTTTGACAAATCGGGGTATTACATTCGAAAAATTCCAAAATAGCGATTTTTTAGGGCGTCAGAAATAGAATTTTTCACGAATTTATAAAAAATAGCTAGAGCTAGATTTTGCCAAAGTACGAAACAGAGACCCTAGTTATTTTCAAAAGATCTGTATCAGGTAAAAATTTCAGATTTTTCCAAAGACTGGAAAGGGGTTAACTGATACACGCAACCTTGTAACTTTGCAGTGTAATTTAAAATATCAAGCCAGCGCGATTTCGCGCGAAACTTTTATGAGAACCCTAGGGTGTTGGGAAGTTCCATTCCCCAGGAATTCGGGCCATTCCGAAGCCGTTAGCTAATTTTTTGGCCGAACGGGCTTTTAAGCGCTCGATCCGGACACCGGTTCGGGATTTTTAGGCGAAAAATCCGTAAAATACTTTTTAGATCAAGAATGAACTCAGGAAGCTTAAAATAGCATTTTAAAGCACTTTTGATATTTTCTGAAGCCAGGGGGTATTTTGGTAATTTGCCACCCCGAGAGGGGTATTTTGGTAATTTTCCCGAAAAAGTTTTCCAACGGACTTTTAAGTCCAGAAATGTAAGTAAAACGCCTGAAATGTTGTTTTGCAGCTGATTGCGGGGCGTAATTGTCGCTAAAGGTGAAAACTTAATTAGACAGTTTTTTCACGAATTTATAAAAAATAGCTAGAGCTAGATTTTGCCAAAATACAAAACAGAGACCCTAGTTATTTTCAAAAGATCTGTATCAGGTAAAAATTTCAGATTTTTTCAAAGACTAGAAAGGGGTTAACTGATACGCGCAACCTTGTAACTTTGCAGTGTAATTTAAAATATCAAGACAGCGCGATTTCGTGCGAAACTTTTATGAGAACCCTAGGGTGTTGGGAAGTTCCATTCCCCAGGAATTCGGGCCATTCCGAAGCCGTTAGCTAATTTTTTGGCCGAACGGGCTTTTAAGCGCTCGATCCGGACACCGGTTCGGGATTTTTAGGCGAAAAATCCGTAAAATACTTTTTAGATCAAGAATGAACTCAGGAAGCTTAAAATAGCGTTTTAAAGCAATTTTGATATTTTCTGAAGCCAGGGGGCATTTTGGTAATTTGCCCCCCGCGAGGGGTGTTTTGGTAATTTTCCCGAAAAAAAGTTTTTCAGTCCAGAAATGTAAGTAAAACACCTGAAAGGTTGTTTTGAAGCTGGTTTGATGGGCGTTAGGGTGACAATGAACCCCCGGGGGCTATTTTGCTAATTTTACATTACACAAATTTGTGCTTAAAATAACTTTTAGTTCAGGAAAGGGTGTGAGACACCTGAAAAGTTATTTTAAAGAGTGAATTCAGGAAGCTTAAAATCCCATTTCAAAGCACTTTTCAGATTTTTTTTGTCAGGGGGCATTTTGGTAATTCGCATCCCCGATAGGGGTATTTTCGTAAATTTGCAGCGTTAAGTTTTTCAAAGGATTTCTTAGTCCAGAAATGTAAGCAAAGCACCTGAAAGGTTGTTTTGAAGCTGATTTGGGGCGTTAGGGTGATAATGAACCCCCGGAGGCATTTCGGTAATTTGCCGCTCATCGGGGGCTATTTTGCTAATTTTACATTATACCAAATTTCCCGAAAGACGGTGGTTTAAATAAATTTTATTCTTCTTTTATTTAAATCTATGACTTGTTGAGAATGATATAATTTTTATTTTTTAGATTCCAGTATAAATATGGATGCAACTGGAGGAAATAATTTTTGTGAAGGTTCTGATCCACCTTACGTTGGTCAAGTTTTTCAAGCACTGGACGAAGTTGAAGCATACTATAGAGCATATTCGAAAACGATAGGTTTCGGTATTAGAACTAAGACGACTAGAAAACGGGCGAATACAGATCAAATTTGTGCAAGACTATTTGAGTGTCATAGAGGAGCACCGCATGTAACTCCGGTCGTTCGGATCAGTGACGAAGGGACAACAAGACAAAGAAAACGGGACACATTTCCGGGTACCGGCTGCAAGGCCCATGTGTATGCAGTACACCGAAAAAATGAAAACCATTGGGTTGTCACAGGAGTGGAGTTGAGCCATAATCATCAGTTGATGACCCCCAGTAAGATTGGTCAAATTCATCAACACCGAGAAATAAGCGCGGCACACAGACAACTAATTTTTACAATGGCCGAGGCTAAAATTCCACCTTCTAAGATGATGGGGGTTTTCTCAAGCCAGGCTGGGGGGATTGACAAGTTGAGTTTCAACGAAGTAGACCTTCGAAATGAACTTCGTGCTCAGAGGAGAGAGTCTTTCGGTAAGAGTGATTCTCAAACTACACTTGATCTCTTCAGGTCCCTTCAGAGTGAGAATTCTGGATTTTTTTACAGTCTCCAACTGGATGATGAGAACCGCATTAGTACTATATTTTGGGCGGACCCCCGTTCTAGAGCTGCTTACCAAAATTTTGGGGATGTTGTGACGTTTGACACCACATACCGCACCAATAAGTACTCTATGCCTTTTGCTCCGTTCACCGGGGTGAACCACCACTATCAGTCAATCTCGTTTGGCTTTGCCCTGCTTAGGGATGAGACGGAGGAGTCATTTACGTGGTTATTTGAAACGTGGCTTCAAGCAATGTATCATATTCCTCCAAAGACCATCATCACCGACCAAGATCTGGCAATGAAAAATGCAATCGCTAAGGTCCTTCCAGATACTCACCATGGCCTGTGCACATGGCACATAAGCAACAAATATCCCGAACGGCTTCACCATGTATATGCAAACCATCCGTCATTCAAGACTGACTTTAATACATGTGTGAAGAAATCGTTGACGGTAGACGTGTTCGAGGAGAGGTGGGCCACGTTAATGGATACTTACTATTTGCACAATCACGAATGGTTACAATCGTTGTATGAGATCAAGACACAGTGGGTCGGTGCCTACACCAAGAATTTTTTTGCAGCCGGAATGACTACGACCTCGAGAAGCGAAGCTATGAATTCATTCTTTGATGGGTACGTAGGCCAGTCTTCAAGTATAGCGGAGTTCGTACTAGAGATGCAGAAAGCCGTTGACAGGCAATTGTACCGTGAGAGAGAAGCCGACGCGGCTACAGTTTGCAAAGAAAGAGCTATACTACTTTATTCACCTTTAGAGGCTCATGCGGCTCAAGTCTATACCAAGGAAATGTTTCGACAGTTTCAAGAGGAACTACTAAAGTCGAATCAATATGGCATGACAAAGTTGCACGAGTATTCCACCAGAGATATCAAGGTTTATGCTTTGACAAATGTGACGAACTTCGCCAATCCGTGCTCTTCGTCGGCTCCGAGGACCAGACGACATTTTACCGTAGCAGTTTGTAAGGACACCGGGTTGGTTAATTGCAACTGTCAACTGTTTGAGCATAAAGGTATACTTTGTCGACACGCGTTGAGGGTTTTGAGCGCCAAGAATGCTAGTGAAATCCCTCCACCGTATATCTTGGAACGGTGGACGAAGGAAGCCAACAGAGTCCACGGTCACATTCCTTACGTGCCCAATGTTTCAGTTGATTTCGAGCAATCTGAGTCGCTGCGATATAATCACCTTTGTAACATCATGCACGGTTTATCAATGGATGCAGCGTCGACATTTGATGGGTACAGGTATCAAGTTGAAGCAGCCGCACGGGATAAGGCTATGCATGCACAGTTTAGGATGGCATTACCAGAAACTGTGGACACTCCGACTACTCGGACAACTCCAGGCGGTAGATTCAATCGAGCCAAACAGCCAGTCATTGACGGCACTGACCTACAACGTGAGGAGGACGACATTTTTGATCCAATTATTTCTCAAACAAAAGGGCGAAAACGAGCAATACGCATGAAGAATCCGATTGAAGAAGCAACGGGTCAAAAAAAATTACGAAAGTGTGCGTTGTGTAATAAGATGACTGATCATGACAAGAGAAACCATTATAAAGTGTTAGGTATCGAACCTGGCAGTATGGTCGAGGAGGACGATGATGAGGAAGAGTGTTAGGGTTAATGTTTCAGTTGTATAAATTGAACTTTTATAATGTTTAAATTTGTGATTTGGTTTGTGCAATCTTTAATTTGTGATTTGATTTGTGGATTATTGATATTTTTGGTAACTCCGTTTTCGGGCACACTTTAGGCCCCAATTGATAGCTTCCGAAAAAAGTTGTAATTTTTTTTGTCACTTTTTTTCGCTCATTGCACTTCAGGCACGCTAGTTAGCCCATTTGTAAGACTTTCGGCGAAAAACGAGACACATTAATTTTTGAGTTTTCCTAGGAAGGGCCTATTCGGGCACACTTTAGGCCCCATTTGATAGCTTCCGAAAAAAGTTGTAATTTTTTTTGTCACTTTTTTTTCGCTCATTGCACCTCATGCACGCTAGTTAGCCCATTTCTATGAATTTTGGCGAAAAGCGAGACGCGTAATTTTTTCGAATGCCGTCATATGAAAGGTATATTCGCGCACATTTTAGCGCCAAATTCATAGCATGCGAAAAATTATGTACATTTCTTTTTGGTACAGTTTTTTGTAACATCACAGCAGCTAGCCACGCACGTCAGGATAATGGTAATGAAGGCGTCTAGCTTCATTCTTTTTCAGCTCCCAGGCTATCCTATACCTAAACGTCAAGGCATCCTTCCTAGTCCACGAGGAGTGTTTGAGCACTTCCGAGCGAGCAACGTAGTCCATGTACTTGAGGACGTAAATCCCGCAATCGTGACCGTTATATTGCTTTGGTCGGTCCTTTATCATCACGACCGTCCAAGGGTCACCCTGTGGCCGTCCGCATGCTAGCGAGAGGACAGTAGTCTGCATCCAACAATAAAAACGAGAATCAAGCCTATGAGACAAGAACAATATACTATGAGCCAAGGTCAAAAAATAAATACTAACCACTAAAGTGATGTACTCGTTGTACATCTGTGCCAGCAGCTGTCCAGGCTCGTCCTCCCTTAGGCTATCGTATATGTGAACCGTTCTGAACGCTGGATGGAGAACTAATAGGAACCAGTGGTTTGCATGATGACAGGGTATCATGATAAGGTTCGCATCAGCAGCGGGACATTGATAGTCTGCGTTCATCATGCCTAACACGTTTCGACCTGGTTTCCACTTACTCCTGCCGCCCCCTCGCCTCCATTCTGTGAATTCTCTCACCGTTAATTCCACAAAATGAGTGGGATACATGTTAAGCTTCAAATATTCAGAACGGTTAAAACGTTGCTCTCTAATCCGGAGCAGTTCTATGTAAGCGTTCATGACAAAATTTGAAAGATCTGTCTCCGGCGCCAACGTTCTGATATCCTCATGACCTAGGAATGTCGCAAGGGGAAAGTCTGCTGAATTGACAGGCTCATGCCCGAAGTAGTGCCGGTCGATCCAAGCCATCTTGTCCGACCTCAATGGCTTCGTCGCTTGTCCTTTGTCCGACCGAAAGCTTGGGCGCGAGGCCTGGATTCCTACTTGGGGAACCTGACTCTGGCACTGAGAGTCGTATGCGTTTGGAGGCAAGCGACTATATGGCTCCCATACCTGACTCTGGGGCTGATAGTCGTACGCGTCAGGAGGAGGGCGACCAGACGGCTCCCACACCTGACTCTGGGGCTGATAGTTGTACGCGTCAGGAAGAGGGCGACCAGACGACTCCCACACCTGACTCTGGGGCTGATAGTCGTACGCTTCAGGACGAGGGCGACTAGACGGCTCCCCTTCGTAACCCCGGTACGCAAGACTAAAGTTTTGAACTTCAGTCTTGTACTTCTCAATGGACCTCTTAAGATTGTCAGGAGCCTGCGCGACAAACCAGTCAAACGACTCCAGCTGCTTGAACACCTCAATGCCCTGGTCAACCTAAAAAACATGCATAGAAAATATGGCTAATCATATTTGACAAATGGTCGATAAGGTGCGCAAATAAATTATCAAACAACACTAGCATGACTTACAATGGCCAATGCCCAGAACTGGTCATAGACCTCACGTGGCGCGTACGATGTCTTCTTCACCTGGGAAGGGCGATTCACCCTCGTGCGCGTCACCCTGAGAAACCACTGTAAGTATTCCTCAGTACTAATGCCGTCGTGCTTCAGCGATACAAGGCTATCATACGTTTCCTGCCAGGTATTCCACTGGTGCACCTCGTCACCCAACAAAATCAAGGCATCAGCCACCTCGAAGTTCGGCCCTCGACCACCCCTGTATGGCCGCATGTCTACAGCGGGTTTTGGTATCCCTTGTGGACAGCCAGCTTGCTTCATAGCTCGATCGGGCATCTGAAACTCACATTCTTCGAAGTGAATGAGCGGCACCCGAACCAAACCTGCCAGCACGTACGACACCGGAAGTTGCCAACACCACTCATCCAACAGATGCATCACCTTGCCATATGGCTGCCACGTCACCTGGGATGCATCTAGTATCTCTAGTTCCCCCCGATAGAACTTTAGATGGTGGTGAGGGTCTACCCGTCTCCTCCTCCGGTTGGTCGTAGGCCCCCAGGCCCACACCCTAGGCCACGTCTCATCGGAATCTACCAACGGTTGTGGACGACCCATGGGTAGCCTCTCGTAAGACCAAACCTGTGAATGCAAACATTATATGGAATTAGTAATTAATCCCGAATATATTGACTAAGGATCCTACCAAGAAAATAAATGCTCATACCTGTAATAGAGTCAGGCAGGCGGCAATGGACTTGGCACCGTTTCTCGTAGCCTTATGCAGTGCTCGATATAGGTGCGCAAGGACAGCTGAACCCCACGAATAGGAGTATACCTCCTCAAGATCCTCCAAGAACACCATATACTTCGGATGCACCGTGTTTTTCGAATGCGTCGGAAGTAATATAGCTCCAATAATATACAGAAGGAATGCCTTCGTATACGTCACGAAATCTTGAGGAGTGTATTCATCCGGTAGCACGCCGTACTGCTCTCTCAGCCATTTAAGCTTGACGCCGTTTGTTGTAAGCGCTGCCCTTGGAATTCCCGGAAAATACTGCATAGCCATATTCGCTATGGATGCAGACGGCACGTTCAAAGTAACGGGTCTGCCGTGACATGGGATTCCAAGTATAAATCCGACGTCCTCTAACGTAACAGTCATTTCACCAAACCGGAAGTGAAATGAGTTCGTCTCGCTCCTCCATCGTTCAACTAGAGCGGATATAAGGCAATCGTCGTGTCGAGACCATTTCCCGCAATCGGTGAACAGGGTTAAATTTTGACGGTGTAATAGCTGTATTTGTTCCTTGTTTAGTACCCACTCTTCAAGGTGCCTTGTGCTTTGAATTGTTTCCAAAACACCCCTATCGACACCGTCAAATACGTGCCTCGCGACGTGGTCATCGTCATCGTATAGGATTGATGTATCATGAGGTCCAGAGCTGAAATTCATACCTTTAAGAACAAAATATAATTATAAACCAACTTAGCGTCCATAATATCCATAATATTTACATTCCAAAACTATAACTGGATCTTTAACCTAGCTTACCAACACATTAGCAATAGTCATTATTTCAATGTATTAAAACAAATCCTCAATTCCCACCACTCCGAACGTTTAATTACGCTAGTTCCCACTGAACTAAAAGTTATTTTAAGGTATGAATTTTAAGCTGGATCCTTCCTAGCAAAATAGCCCCCGATCAGCGGCAAATTACCGAAATGCCCCTGAGCATTCACTATCACCCCAACGCCCTCGAACCAGCTTCAAAACAACATTTCAGGTGGTTTACTTACATTTCTGGACTAAAAAGTCGTTTGAAAAACTTGGCACGGGAAAATTACCAAAACACCCCTTGGCGCGGAAAAATTACCAAAACACCCCTACGCGCGCCACGTCAGCTTCAAAACAACATTTCAGGTTTTGTAATTACATTTCTGGACTAAAAAGTCCGTCGAAAAACTTAGCACTGTAAAATTACCGAAATACCCCTCTCGGGGCGGCGAATTACCGAAATGCCCCATGGCATCGAAAAATATCAAAAGTGCTTCGAAATGCTACTTGAGGCTTCCTGAATTCATTCTTGACATAAAAAGTATTTTACGGAGGTTTCGCCCAAAAATCGCGAACCGGTGTCCGGATCAAGCGCTTAAAGGGCCGTTCGGCCAAAAAAATAGGTAACGGCTTCGGAATGGCCCGAATTCCTGGGGAATGGAACTTCCCAACATCCTAGGATTCTCATAAAAGTTTCGCGCGAAATCGCGCTAGCTTGATATTTTAAAATACACTGCAGAGTTACAAGGTTCCCCGTATCAGTTAACCCCTTTCCAGTCTTTGGAAAAATCTGAAATTTTAACCTGAGACAGATCCTTTAAGAATAACTAGGGTCTCTTTTTTGCATTTTGGCAAAATCTAGCTCTAGCTATTTTTTATAAATTTGTGAAAAACTGTCTATATTTGGCGCCCTAAAAAATCGCTGTTTTGGAATCTATAAATGTAATACGCTGATTTGTATAAACCTAACATTGAATTATAAGAAAATTCAAAATACTTACTTGTTGTGACTTGATGTATTTAAAGAAAAAACTACCGATCTTCTAGCGGTTATCCACCGATCTTCTAGCGTAAAATTTTTTGGTTTGTATTGTTATGGAGATTATGTAGGTGAGATATGAAGTACGAAGGAAGTTGGTAAAAGATGACAGAGTGCAGAAGAAGGGTTCCGGGGAGGGGATTATAAAGAGAGAAGCGAGGAAGAGAGAAGAAAAAAGACAGAAAAAAGTGAGGAAGGGTGGGTGTTTACGCGGTCAAAGGCTGCGGCAAAAAAAAAATTTCGGCAGAAGGACACCACGTGGGGCATCATGGGGGAGGGAAGGACGACACGTGGCATGGGGGGGAAGGACACCAGGTGGGGCATCACGCGGGGGGACGCCACGTGGCAGGGGAGGGGGGAGGGACCAACCGCGGGTTGTAGGAGCGGTTGGGCCCTGCGGATGAGGGGAGGGGACGCCATGTGGCAGAGGGAGGGGACCAACCGCGGGTGGTACCAGCGGTTGGGCCACGTGGCAGGGGGAGGGGATGCCACGTGGCGGAGGGAGGGGACCAACCGCGGGTGGTACCAGCGGTTGGGCCACGTGGCAGGGGGAGGGGACGCCACGTGGCAGAGGGAGGGGACCAACCGCGGGTGGTACTAGCGGTTGGGCCACGTGGCAGGGGGAGGGGACGCCACGTGGCAGGGGAGGGAGACCAACCGCTGGTACCACCCGCGGTTGGGCCACGTGGCAAGGGGAGGGGACGCCACGTGGCAGGGGCGGGAGACCAACCGCTGGTACCACACGCGGTTGGGCCACGTGGCAGGGGGAGGGGATGCCACGTGGCAGGGCCATCGCCAATACCGCCGGTTGTCCATGCTGGTGGGCCACGTGGCAGGGGGAGGGGACGCCACGTGTTAGGGGCCATGGGGTTGGGCCACGTGGCAGGGGTGGGGGACGGCACGTGGCAGGGATATTAATGCCAACCGCTGGTTGTGCATGCGGTTGGTGTCCTTTTTCTCCTCTCGGCCATTTTCTCACCATTTTTCTCACCATTTCTCGTGCCTTTTTCGCCATTAATGCAGTGGCCGTACACCTTTTTCGCCTTTTTGCGCCACGTGGCCCAACCGTTGCTCTTACCTGCGGTTCGGTGGAGAAATTGTTATTTCTCCACCGGTGGGTGTGGATCGGTCCCCATATATATATATATATATATATATATATATATATATATATATATATATATATATATATATATATATATATATATATATATATATATATATATATATAGCAATGACATTAAATTTTACCGGAAATTGATATTTGTACCGCATTTTTGTCCCGTTACATTCTTGTTCTTGTGTTTGTAAATTACGTGGTTTTAGTTTAGTGTAATTTTTGGTGACACCGTTTTGATTTTTATTTATAGAAGTTGGAAAATGTAGGTATTAGAAAGTGCAGCGTTGTCAACGCTATTCTTTTTTTTTTCTTCTGAATTTTTAAGTTTTCAATGAGTTGTAGTATTTGTTTTGTTTTGGATTGAATGCACAAAAAACTCTTAACATTTGCTACTAAAATCGTATTGAATCTCAACCTAAATTTCGTAGCATTTTTAAGTCTAACCTATTTTTCTATTGCATTCTTAACTATAAGTTTATCATCCTTATGAAAATGTCACGTGCTTCTCGCATGTCGGAGCGAATCATCAATTTTGAAAATTTTATCAAAAACAAATTAAATTTCTTATTTCTACCTCTGTGAAAGCCACTACCACTGCATTCTTTCCGTTTCAATGCAATATAAACGTGAATACAACAAATATCGAATTGAGGGAAATAAATTCTCATTGATTGAACTGAAAAGCATAAGATAGAACTAATAAAACCTGAACTAAGGTGTAGAATTTACATACACAAACCGCATTCAAGATCCCAAAGCAAGAATTGTTAAGCAACCAAAACCTAATTCTCGCACAAATTTGGAGCAAAAGCCAAAATTCCTCTTGGAATCTTGGGGAGGTGGTTAGTTGCGGGTATATGGCCGTTGTTTTAGTGAGAAGCTACAACAAAAAAATGAATACAAAAAAAAAAGAAAAGAATTACGGTTTAAAATGCTTTTGCCAATAAAAGTTAGGATTTTTCGTGCATTTAATCCTAAAACTCAAGAAATATTCATTGGATTTTGGCTCACCCCTGGTGGTGGCCCTTTCATATACTAATTCCTATTTGTCACCAAATATTACTAATGACGTTTTAAAAGACATCTTTTGAAGATAAATATAAGGGCTAATTACACCTATGTCCCTGAGGTTAGGGGGTAATTACAGTCAAGGACACAAAGTTTCAAAATGTAACATTCCGTGACCAAAAGTGTTTCAAATGTATCACCCGTGTCCATCCGTCAGGGTTCCGTCCAAAAAGTGTACTTTTTTTATGATGTCATCGATACGTATTTTTAAAATGACAATGCTACCCCTTGTACTGTATTTTGGTATATTTTTTAATTTTTTTTATATTAAGATATCAAGCCTTAATTAAAGATTAAGGTAATTCAATTCAATTTTCAACTCAATTAGGGTTTCAATCTACCAATTAGGGTTTCAAAACCCTAATTTACAAACCCTAATTTTCAAAACCAATTAGGGCTTCAATTCATCTTCAATTCAATCTGCAATTCAATTCAATCTTCAACTCAATTGGGGTTTCAATCTACCAATTAGGGTTTCAAAACCCTAATTTACAAACCCTAAATTTCAAAACCAATTAGGGCTTCAATTCAATCTTCAACTCAATCTGCAATTCAATTCAATCTTCAACTCAATCTGTATTTTGGTATTCAATCTTCAATTCAATTCAATCGCCGAAGGTCAGGGTGCAGCGCCGGGGATGGGGAGGAGGGTCGGGGTGCAGCGCTGGGGATGGGGGAGGAAGATGGGTTACAGCGCAGACGGGGAAAGGGGAGGAAGATGCTTCGTCGAGCCTCTGCGAGCATCGCGCCGAAGCCACCGTGCTGCTACACCGCTGCAACTGCCGAAGCCACCGTGCTGCTACACCACTGCAACGGGCGATCAACTCCGGCGCTCCTTCCGATCGACCAGTGAAGGAGACGCCGGCGACGGGGAAGGGGAAGGGGGAGGGGGAGGGTGGGGGGCGATGGGGAAGGGGAAGGGTAGGGGCACCGGGGAAGGGAAAGGGGTAGGGTGGGGGTGACGGGGAAGGGGAAGGGGAAGGGGTATGGTGGGGGCGACGGGGAAGGGAAAGGGAAAGGGGTAGGGGGAGGCACAGGCAAGTGGGGGGGGGGGGGAGACAATGAAAAATTAGGGTTTCATGTGGTCCCAGGGGCAAATAAGGATTTTAACTTTTATTTAGGGGCAACTTGGTCTTTTTGTCAAAACCGTTAAGTATTTTGGTATTCCGTTTGTCAATGGACATAAGTGTTACATTTTGAAACTTTGTGTCCTCGCGTGTAATTACCCCCAAACCTCAGGGACATAGGTGTAATTAGCCCTAAATATAATTATTTTTTGACTCCACTCCCAGTGATATTAACCATAACTTCTTTTTTTTTTTTTAATTTTATTAAATAAAAATCATTAAAAATATTAAAGGGACCATTATTTATTCATTTGCGAAAGTTAATTAGACTCTTTTGTACAGCTCGGCTGCGGCCAAATTTGGGAACTGGGCCGGTATATTATCTAATGAAGTGACGGTAGATGAACCATATTGAGATAAGATCCTGGTACATGTTATTGTCATGAACAAACAAAGACTTTCGCCAGCTTTCTTCAAACAACTAGGTGCCCATTAACGACTCCCAACTCCCAATCTTCTCTGCTCACTTCCCAAGCATGGCCTCCATCTCCATGGACTTACTTGCCATTTCAGTCTCTGCTCTGTCTCTGCTTTTGCCTTTGCTTATCTTGGCCATTAAACTGCTGAGGAAGCAGCAGGGGAAGAAGAGAGAGTACCACCCAGTTGGTGGCACCATCTTCAACCAGCTCATTAACTTCAACAGGCTGCACCATTACATGACTGATCTTGCTCGCAAGCACAGAACCTACAGGCTAATCAGCCCTTTCCGCAGCGAGATCTACACGGCTGATCCTGCTAATGTTGAGTATGTACTCAAGACAAACTTTGGTAATTATGGCAAGGTATCCCCTCAATCTCAGACTTATTTTCGTTCAGATTTTCTGTCCCTTTGTGCAAGTACCATGTGTGTAATTACTTTTTACTTCCTATGCTGGCTTTCCACATGATACCTTTCTTCATAGATTTAGTTGAGGGCATCCCCCAAAATGCACCTTTTAGTCTGCCCTTTTGACGAGAGACATAAATGAAGGGACCGTTTGGTTCACCACCTTTTAGAGGGTATTACAGGTTTAATCAGTGCCTACGATTGAGAATGGAAATTTTCGCTGCCAGGGAAGATACCTACAATCCCTTATTAGCGACAATGAATGGTTGCTGAATGTTTTAGTAACTTTTCTGTTAATACTTTTAGCGACAATTCTTAACCGTACTCCTTTAGTATCACTGAATAGAAGGCACTGAAAATATTTAACGAAATGTCGTTATCTTGATGGGTTGTAGGTGTCTTTCTACAACCAGGGTGACAAGCAAAGTTTTTCTATTAAATCCCAAACACGCCCGAAGGGGGCTTTTTCTTTCCATCACCTAGAAGTTTCCCATCATGTCCAAGTCCGTAATGACAGATAATGTTGTAATCTCATATTTAACCCTTTTCTTAAATACTTTTGTAAACATCCATCACACCAAAAAATTATTGGGAGGTGCTACCAAATTATTTTCTTTTACCTTCTCAAAATATCATCGTATTAGACCATAATTGACATAATTCAACAAACACCCACCACAACATGTATATATTTCCGTCGCCACTTATTTATTTTATTTATCATAGCAAAACATTAAATAACACCTATATTTTGAGCTTTTTAAATTGCTTAATTGAAAACTAGTATTCTCTTTTGTGGCCGTAAAAAATCCAGATACTTTGCCAAATGGATAAGAATGAAAGTATTCAAAGGCCATAAGAATGAAAGTTCAAAGGCCATAGCAATGAAAGCAATGGCGATTTCTGTATACCAAACATAAAGCATAATATGCGAGGAGATTACAGTCATTCTCACACTTTTTCATTGCTTAAAACATTCATTCGTTAAACCAAACATGCAAGCGTAACAATGATTGCGTTATGGATGATTTCTCTGGCAGTGAACCAAATACCCTCGTTACGTAGACGATTACCATCACTGTTAAGATTACGGTAACACCCAAGACAAACCCACGACTTATTGCTAACCCATGTAGAGTACATATCTAAGCGGGGTTAGGATATCAAAGATGCTCATGTATGTCAGATGAAATTTTGGCACACAATGACAAGTATTAGAGAAGCAAAAACAATGGATTTTATCTTACTAGCCTATCCTGAAAACTTCAGTAGTGAAATAATCCCAAATGAATGTTCCTGTTACAGTTTGTAAACATGAAGTTTCCAAGCTATCTTGAACTGTGGCCATCTAATAATAGTGAAGATTGACACTGAAACTATCATTTCATGGTATCTGAGAATAACTATACCAACTTCATTCGGCTTACCGAGTAGGTGTTTTTGAAAATAAATCTCTAAATCTTACAATTTCCCAGATACGTAGTAATAGTAACAGTCATCACTCTTAAGAAGAAGACCATTTGTTGTCTTTCAGTAACCTAGAAAGAGAATGGAGCCTACTGTCTGTATACCGCAAACATTAGTTTTTGGAGCTTCAAACCTTCAGTTCTCTGCAAAAATTGTGCAGGGATGGCACAACTACAGCATTCTAAGGGACCTATTAGGGGATGGTATTTTCACAGTTGATGGAGACAAGTGGCGCCAACAGAGGAAGGTATCAAGCTATGAATTTTCTACCAAGGTATTGAGGGACTTCAGCAGTGTCATCTTCAAGAAAAATGTGGCAAAACTAGCTAATGTATTGTCGGAAGCAGCAACTTCCAACCAAACAGTTGATATTCAAGTGAGTGTGGGTACCTTGAAAGTCAATAATCGTACCAATCCATATTGTGTGGCCCTATATCTAATCTGAAGGAAAAAAAAATGTAGGATCTCTTCATGAAATCGACTTTGGATTCGATATTTAAAGTTGCTTTTGGAGTCGAACTAGACAGCATGTGTGGTTCAAGTGAAGAAGGCATTAAGTTTAGCAATGCTTTTGATGATTCAAGTGCACTGACACTGAGGCGATATGTTGATATAACGTGGAAGATCAAGAAAGCTCTGAATATTGGATCAGAAGCTGAGCTGAAGAAAAATATCAAAGTGATTGACGAATTTGTCTATAAGCTGATCCGTGGCAAGACCGAGCAAATGCATCAGTCACAAGATGAATCTTTTGTAAGTTAGTGACTTGAAAGCTCGATTCCTCATCAAATATGTCCTAATCTTATGTTTCCTATCTTGTGTCACTTGCAGTTCAGGAAAGAAGACATTTTGTCTAGGTTTCTCCAATTAAGTGGCACAGATCCAAAGTACTTGCGAGATATTATACTAAACTTCATAATTGCTGGCAAAGACACGACAGCGACCACTCTCTCCTGGTTCATATATATGCTTTGCAAGCATCCTGAGGTACAGGAAAATGTGGCACAAGAAATCAAAGAGGCAAGCAGCAAAAAATTGTTTACAAACATCCCGGAGTTTGTAGCCAGTTTGAATGAGGAGGCCCTGGAAAGGATGGAATATCTTCATGCAGCTCTGACCGAGACACTCAGACTCTATCCTGCAGTTCCAGTGGTAATTCCATGATTATATTGCCTAAACGAAAACATTTACCGTATAGACGCTCTGTCCTTTTTCTTATTTTGTGAACCTAATGTACCTTGTTAAGAAGGAGAGCAAAACTCTCCACATCATCAGAAGCTCTTAACTAAAGTTTTTCGCCTAGCGGACTGATTCAAGGCTCCCCCTGCCAAAGAGTTTCGTTTCAAGATTGCACCTCTATGGATGGGTTAGGCAGGATTTAGTTGGTTGATACCAGCACGTATGTCTGGCCAATTGATGGGGCCATTCCCCCTATCAAAGCACATTTTATCTAATAAATCCTTAGCAATCAGTTTTTTCTCACTACTTACTCCCCATGTTACCTTCGGTCTACCCCTGCCCCAACGTAGCCCATCAACTTAGCAAATATCACTTCTTACTAGACAGGGGCATCTAGTGGCCTACATTGGATATGATCAAACCATCTCCGGTCATGTTCCCTCATCTTTTCTCAATTGGCACCCCCGCAGTCTGTTGCAGATATCCTCACTTCTTGTTCTATCTGTCATTATGGTGGCCGCGCATCCGCCTAGGTATTCACATTTCAGCTACACTTATCCTATGTATATGGTGTTTCTTAACTGCCCAACATTCTAAACCATACAAAATTATTGGCCTCACTGTAATTTCAGTCCGTCTACGGTCCCTAATATTAATCTCCAGCTTTCGTCTTTGTTCAGTTAAAAATTTTCAATTAAGCTTGCCCAGTCCTGCCCTTTCCTTTGTTATTCGTTCTCGAGTGCTCTTGTATTCTCAAATTTGATTTGTGTCAATGCATCAATAATCATCAATAATTTGTTGCCACAGGATGCAAAGATATGCTTTTCAGATGATACTTTACCCGATGGTTTTAGTGTAAGGAGAGGGGATATGGTGGCTTACCAGCCATATGCAATGGGAAGGATGAGGTTCATATGGGGCGATGATGCTGAAGACTTTAGGCCAGAGAGATGGCTTGATGAGAATGGTAGCTTCCAGCAAGAGAGCCCCTTCAAATTTACAGCCTTCCAGGTTTGCAGAATTACAGGTTTTGCTTTTTTCAAATTTCGTTGTAGAAGTCCATGTTTCACTCTCTATTACCATCCAGAGATGAAGAACTCTGAGCCTTGCTCGTTTTTAGACAATGCAATTACCAGTAACCTGATATCATGGATATTGGTTAGCCTAACATAATTTAAGGTAGCTCGAATCCATTTATCAGAGTACCTCTGTTCCTTTAAAAGAGACCTCCTTTTGATGCGAGACTGATATGTGGAATGGCATGCATAGTGTAACATTCCATATTCATCTTTTGAAGGTGACTCCAGGTTTATGATTGTCCATGTAATTGATTTCAAACGATTGTGGAATGAACTAACATCTTGTTTTGTGCTTCGATAAACAGGCAGGCCCTCGAATTTGTCTGGGGAAGGAATTTGCTTACAGACAGATGAAGATCTTCTCAGCAGTCTTGATAGCCTGTTTCAAGTTCAAGTTGAGTGATGACAAGAAAGCTGTCAATTATAGGACAATGATTAATCTGCACATCGACGGGGGACTCCAAATTCGTGCTCTTCATAGATTAGAACGCTAGAAACCTCGTGTATATATAGCTAAGATCTTGTATAAACTGTGTAGATTGAATAGAAAGTGAAACCAGCATTCAGTAGTATCTGTTGTGATTTGGATGATTTTCGTATGATCCTTTCTTATTTTATAGAGAAGACTTTCCTGTATTGTAGATAATGACTGCTTAATTATAGGAGTAGTTATATGCTTGATTATAGGATTTGGAGTGATTGTAGGATCTAGATTGGTTGCTCCACTAGTATATATACATGTACACACAATGTAAAGAGTATGAATGAAAACATTATTCTACCAAAATCTTCTATTTCTACTTGGTACCAGAGCCACAAAACTTGAAGCCTGAATTACTTGAATCTTGAATCCCGCTCTCAACCATGACCAATCCAGATTTTGAAACATTTGGGACCAAATCTTCTCCCATTGTTATTCAATCCGAAGGTTTATCGTTCAAAGTAGGGATAATACTCAATGACACAAACTATGATTTGTGGTCTCAAATTATGGAGATGCACATTGCAGAGAAGGAGAAACTTTCATTCATCCGAGGTAATTCTCAACCACCAACTAAGGAGGATGATTTGTATGAGAAGTGGTATGCAGACAATCAAAAAGTCTCGAGATGGCTATTGATGTCTATGTCTCCAGAAATCATGAAACGATATATTCGTTTACCCACCGCTCGAGATATCTGGAAAGCTCTTTCTAAAGCTTTTTATGACGGATCAGACGAATTGCAAGTGTTTGTATTGAATCAGAGGGCTTTTTCGGCCAAACAAAGTGGCCAAACTCTCTCTGCATATTATGGAGAATTAACTGAAATTTTTGGTGAATTAGATCACCGTGATAAAGTGATCATGGAGAGTGAGAATGATGTTGAATCTTATCGAAAATCAGTCCAACGACAAAGGGTGCATATTTTTCTTGCTGGATTAGATGGTGAATTTGAACAAGTTCGTGCTGAAATTTTGAGAAAGGATCCTATTCCCGAATTAGAAGCATGCCATGCATTGATCCGTCGTGAATCTGTTCGACGCACAAAGATGGTTGAAGAATCAGAAAGGACTGAAGCTTCAGCCATGGTAACCCGATATCGGCCTTCTCAAAACCAACCTAAACCCACTAATGCTGCAGATAAATCCACCTACAAATGCACCCATTGCAATCAAAACGGTCACACCAAAAACCGCTGCTATGAACTTGTGGGGTATCCAGAATGGTGGGACCATAACCGCGATCCGCGAAAGAGAAACTTCAAAAGGACCTCCAGTACTGCAGTGGTTGAAACAAAGACAGAGGATGATGTTACTGGACAACACTCGGCACTAGCGACGGCGGCAGGTAATGGTGGTAAGGCTTTAAATATGTCTACACTTGTTACTAATAGTGCATGGATAGTTGATTCCAGTGCTACGGATCATATGACATTTGATTCTAGACAAGTCTCAACCCTCAAACAGTCCTCACAAAAATTCGTTACCACTGCAAATGGCACTCCGGCTCCAATTATTGGAGAAGGACACTTACCTCTCACTGATAATATGAATCTAGACTCGGTTTTAGTTGTTCCATCTTTGGATTATAATTTGTTGTCTGTCTCCCAAATTACCACTGCCTTATTTTGTGTTGTAATTTTCTGGCCTAATTTTTGCGTGTTTAAGGACATCCGCACGAGGCAAACGATTGGTTGTGGTGTTAGGAGAGGAAAATTGTATTACTTGGACTTGGTGTCAAAGAGTTCGGACAAGCTGCGTCAGGCACTCATGGTGAATGATTCAGAGGGAGAAATGCGAAAATCTAAAATTTGGTTATGGCATCGACGTCTAGGACATGCATCGTTTGGTTATTTGAAGAAATTATTTCCTTCTTTATTTACAAAATGTGATGTTTCTAGTTTTCAGTGTGAAGTCTGTGAACTTGCAAAAAGTCATCGTGTTTCGTTTCCGTTAGCTTTGAATAAAAGTCCAGATCCTTTTATGATCATACATTCGGATGTTTGGGGCCCATCAAAAGTCAATTCCTTGGGTGGATCATGTTGGTTTGTTACGTTTATTGACGAGTGCACGAGGTTGACTTGGGTGCAATTGATGAAATCTAAAAGTGAGGTGAATGTATTATTTCAGTAATTTTGTAAAATGATTCATACTCAATACAATGCACGAATTCAAGTTCGTCAAAGTGATAATGGAGGCGAATACTTGAGTGCTGAACTTCAGCAGTATTTAAAAGCACATGGAATCATTCATCAAACTACTTGTTCAAATACACCTCAGCAGAATGGGGTGGCTGAGAGAAAAAATCGTCACTTGTTGGAGGTTGTCCGTGCTTCATTGATGGAAGCACATCTACCATTGTCATATTGGAGAGAAGCACTCATCTCTGCAGCATATTTGATTAATCGGGTACCCTCAAGGACTATTGATTATCAAACATCTTCTCAGGCTTTCATTGAGGCGATTGTTGCTCCAGTCCTTCCGAATTTACCTCCTCATGTTTTTGGTTGTGTCGCCTTCGTACATCTTCATAAGCATCAGCGCAACAAGCTATCCCCTCGAGCGCTGCGATGTGTCTTTGTAGGATATGCTGCTCATCAAAAGGGGTACCGATGCTATCATCCTCCTACCCGTAAAATGTTTATTACTTTGGATGTAGTTTTTCATGAAGATTTGATGTACTTTTCCACCGAGTCTGAACTTCAGGGGGAGCATCAGAAGGAAATTCAGACTCTAGACTATGATGATGAACTCGCTGAAAATGTGGATGTACACATCTTTGAAGATACTCAAATCTCTGAAGATGCGGGTAACTTGGACATCTCTGAAGATGAACTCTCTGAACCTGTAAATCAAGTGGGGAAATTCGTTGAAGAAAGTAGTCGAGAGCATGCAGAAACTGAAGTTGTAACTCCATCTCAGTCCGAGTTCGACACACCACATGCAACTGACACACCACACCAATCGCTTGCTGAGGATGCTCCTGAACCACATAGAAAACAGCTACCACAGCGTCTCACCAGAGGTATACCTAAACCCACATATGAACCTGAACTGTGTAGCAAAGTTAAATATCCCATGAGTCATTTTGTGTCAAACCATCGTTTGTCAGAATCAAATCGGTCATTTGTAAATCAATTATCTACTGTATCTATTCCTAACAATGTGCATGAAGCCTTAGCTGACCCAAGGTGGAAAGAAGCTATGAATGAGGAGATGAAATCATTGCAAGAAAATAAAACCTGGGAAGTTATTGATCGTCCACCAGGAAAGAAACCAGTTGGATGTCGGTGGATTTATACCGTGAAGTACAAAGCAGATGGTACAATTGAACGCTTTAAGGCGAGACTAGTGGCAAAAGGGTACATCCAAACATATGGAATTGATTATACAGAGACCTTCGTACCTGTAGCTAAAATCAACACCTTACGAGTCTTGCTGTCGCTAGCTGCGAACTTAAATTGGCCATTATAACAGTTTGATGTGAAAAATGCTTTCTTACATGGAGAGTTGTCTGAAGAAGTCTACATGGAACTCCCACCTGGATGCATGATGCCGAAGACAGATAGTCAGAAGGTGTGCAAACTACAGAAAGCATTGTATGGGTTGAAACAATCTCCGAGGGCGTGGTTTGGAAGATTTACAAAGTCAATGAGAGCTTTTGGTTACCATCAGAGTAATTGAGATCATACATTATTCTTGAAGAAAAAGCAAGGTAAAATCATTGCCTTAATTATGTATGTGGATAATATGGTGGTTACAGGAAATGATCCTGAAGAAAGGGAAGCTTTACAAGGTCACTTGTCCAGGGAATTCAAAATGAAAGATCTTGGCCCCTTGAAATATTTTCTTGGGATTGAAGTGTCTCGGTCTAAAAAAGGGATTTTTCTGTCTCAAAGAAAGTATGCCTTTGACTTATTACGAGAAACTGGAATGTTAGCATGTCAACCAGTAGATACACCGGTGGAAGAAGGATTAAAATTACGTATTGAATCCAATCAAGTACCGGTTCATAAAGGAAGATATCAGAGACTCGTAGGGAGATTGATGTACTTAGCACACACAAGGCCAGACTTGGCCTATGCGTTAAGTATTGTAAGCCAGTATATGCACAATCCTGGAGAGCAACACATGAATGCAGTTCTACGTATTTTGAGGTATCTAAAGTCTGCTCCTGGACAAGGAATTTTATTCACTAAAAATGAGGATCATCAGAGTGTGGATGTATATACGGATGCAGACTGGGCTGGAGTAGTAGATGACAGGCGTTCTACTTCAGGTTACTTCACCTTTGTAGGAGGTAATCTAGTTACATGGAGAAGCAAAAAACAAAATGTTGTTGCAAGATCAAGTGCGGAGGCTGAGTTTAGAGGTATTGCACTTGGAGTATGTGAGGCATTATGGCTAAGACTTCTGTTACAAGACCTAGGCTGTGTATCTAAGCAGCCAATCAAGCTCTATTGCGACAATAAAGCCGCCTGTGACATTGCTCATAATCCAGTTCAACATGATCGCACAAAACATGTGGAGATAGACATATTCTTCATTAAGGAGAAATTGGACGAGAAGATTGTGGAGTTGCCTCATATTCGATCAGAGGATCAGTTGGCTGATATTCTCACTAAAGCAGTTTCAAGTAGAGTATTCTCGAAGTTTTTGAGCAAGTTGGGCATGTGGGATATCTATGCACCAACTTGAGGGGGAGTGTTGTGATTTGGATGATTTTCGTATGATCCTTTCCTATTTTGTAGAGAAGAATTTCCTGTATTGTAGATAATGACTACTTAATAATAAGAGTAGTTATATGCTTGATTATAGGATTTGGAGTGATTGTAGGATCTAGATTGGTTGCTCCACTAGTATATATACATGTACACACAATGTAAAGAGTATGAATGAAAACATTATTCTACCAAAATCTTCTATTTCTACTGTATCATCCAGCCAAGTTCAAAAGTACACGAATATATTTGCCGGAACCTACCATAAATATCCTCGGCCGGGGGTATTCTCTGAAGCTCTCTCCCCTTCCTAAGCTTCTGCTAGTGGCGCTTTGGCCAGAATTTCAGTTATGGCTGACTATTCAGTATTTGGTGGCATGCTAACCTATGCGTCCTCAATCTACCATGCATTGGAGTTGGCGGTTATCAACCGGGATTATGCACATGTTAAATACGTGCTTAACTTTAGAATCTTGACAGTTCATAACAAATACCATGCACATGTTAAATAAGTGCTTAACCTTAGAGTCTTAACAGCCCATAACAAATGCCATGATCTATTTCCCTTCCTTCTTGTATAGCTTAAGTTTTGGGCATACTTATAGGATTTCCATTTTTTACAACTTCATTTTAGCCCATAGAATTAGTTCTTCAGTGTATATTTGTAGTACTACATGTAAATGAGAAACAACACACAACAATTGATACCATTTTTGTCATGGTATCAGAGCCTAATGTTTCCGCTTAGCCCTATTTTCTTCTTATTTTTTCTCTCCTCATCCGGCGTTTATCCTTCCCAGACCACTGTCACTCGGCTACATCAAATTCCAGCCTGTAGCCCATAGAAACAGCCTTCGCTTCATCGGACTCTCAGGTCCCGTATCCTTCTCTGCTAGTGTGCAAGCAATCCGACAACTCTCGGCAATCACTGCCGATGCATTCAATCAGACCCGCAATCAAGGAGCGGTGTGTTTCCATCTTCATCGACATGGCCAAGGACGCAGAAACCTCCAAGCCCAAGCACCTCGACCCAACTTCAGAATATTACTTGTCCAGTCAAGCAAACTTAGCCACTGCAGGGGACCCAGACCGTACACCTACAAGACGGCCCTAGTGCACGTTTTGTCATCGGGTGGGTCACACACAGGAGAAATGTTATCGCCGCCTTGGTATTGCTCCGCCTGGTAAGGGGCGAGGGAGGGGTCGTGGATCGCCTTCCATGTCACAAAACGCAATCGGCTCCTCATCTGGCCCACTCTAGGCCTCTGCCGCCGCGACACAGAACAACAACCCTTCTCTCAGCTAGGCACAGGCCACCGCCACTTCCGCTCTTCCGGGCCTGACACCCGAGCAGATGCAACGCCTCATCACTTTTTTGGAATCCTCTCCATCGGGTACAGACTCTCTCGTAGGTAAATCTCTACCTACCACACATACTTGGTTGATTGATAGTGGTGCCTCGCACCATATGACGGGGAACTTGAATTTCTTTTCAAGTATTTGGGATATTCCACCTTCTCCGGTAGGCTTACCGGACGATCTTCAAACTAATGCCATCAAAGCAGGCAGTGTCTCCTTGGCAGACGGCATCACTCTTCGCCACGCTCTATGTGCCAAACTTGACTGTTAATCTTATTTCTTTCTCATGTTTAGCTACTGACGCAAACTGCTTTCTCCCATGATATATGTGTATTGCAGGACCGCACTACGAAGAGCCCGATTGGACTGGGTAAGATGCTTCGGGGGTGTTCGTGTTTCAGCCACTCTCTACTGCTACAGTGGCCGCCGTCTCTGAGTCTGAGTCCTACGAGCTCTGGCATCGGCGCATGGGGCATCCCTCTAGTCAGCCTCTTATTCGTCTTCCTACAGTTTCAGTTGTTTCCCCTTCCCTTAAAACTATTTGTGATGTGTGTTGTCGTGCAAAGCATAGTCAGACTGTTTTTCCTGATAGTATTAGTCGTGCTATGGATTTTTTGAATTGATACATTATGACATTTGGGGCCCCTATCGGGTAAGCACTATTTCTGGTGCAAAATATTTTTTTACAATTGTGGTTGACTATAGTAGGGCTATCTGGGTTTATCTAATGCATGATAAGGGTCAGACTGGTACCTTGCTTCGAAACTTCTGCAATATTGTCCATACCAATTTGGCAAACTCGTCAAAATAATTCGGAGCGATAATGGCCATGAATTTGATTCCCAGCCCATGACCCAATTCTACAATGATCACGGTATATTACCCCAAACCTCTATGGTCGATACTACCAAACAAAATGGGAGGGTTGAGAGGAAACACCGTCATATTCTAGAGGTCGCCCGAGCCCTACGTTTTCAAGCCAACCTACCTATTGAGTTTTGGGGGGAATGTGTACTTACCGCTGCTCACCTCATAAACCGTACTCCTTCAGCCATTCTCAAACACAAAACACCTCATGAACTCCTCTTCCATAAGGTCCCATCATATTCCCATTTTCAGGTCTTTGGGTGTCTTGCTATGCTCACACAAAATTTGCAAACAAATTTGCCCCTAGAAGTAGACGCTGTGTTTTTCTTGGGTATCCCCGGGCAAGAAAGGTTGGCAGGTATATGATCTTGAAACTAATCAAGTCTTCTTCTCCCGGGATGTGAAGTTTGAGGAAACCATCTTCCCATTTACCACACCTCTCGACCGTTCTCCTACACCCACGACCACCACTTTCTGCCCAGCATGGGACTGTGCCGAACATCCTATGGCATCCCCTCCGGTGATAGGGAGAGACAGACCACCAGTGACAGGGGGAGATCCACCACCCTCACCGGCTGCCACTCCTTACCCTGGTCTGTCAGGTATCATTGCGGGTCCTGACCCCAAGATCTTCTCTCCGGCTTCTCCACCGAGCTCTCCTACTGCTCCGTCTCCCACTCTTGGTCGTGGAAAGCGACAAAAGAAAGCTTCTTCTGTTCTCAAGGACTATGTATGTCACATTGCTCAAGTTCTTCCCCCTACATCTTCAACACCCACCAACAGCTCTAGCGGTCCCAGGTATCCTCTGGCTAATTGTGTATCTTGTAAGTCATTTTCTGCTGCGCACACTCAATTTTTGGATGCAGTTTCTTCTGGCTCTGAGCTGCATTCCTACAAGACTGCATCCCACGATCCAAAGTGGCATGCATCCATGCGAGCAGAAATTGACGCTCTTGAAGCAAATGGTACCTGGATTACTAAAGACTTACGTCCTGGCAAGAAGCCCATTTGCTCAAAATGGGTGTACAAAATTAAATTCAACTCTGACGGGTCTATTGAGAGATACAAGGCCAGGGTTGTGGTTCGAGGGGATACTCAAGTTGAAGGACTTGACTATACCGAGACTTTTGCCCCAGTTGCCAAAATGGTGAGCGTCGGGGTATTCTTAGCAGTCGTCGTTATTAAAAATTGGGAGCTTCATCAAATGGACATAAACAATGCCTTTCTGCATGGTGATCTCCATGAAGAAGTATATATACGGCCACCTCTGGGGTTCTCTCTTTCTAGCCCAAATAAGGATCTTCGTTTGCACAAATCTCTCTATGGTTTACGACAGTCACCCCGCAACTGGTTTGCAAAGCTCTCCACCGCCCTACGTTCTTATGGCTTTCTTCAGTCGCATGCCGATCACACACTCTTCACCTACCGGAAAGGGGACGTCTTTCTCTTCGTCCTTGTGTATGTGGATGATTTGATACTCGCTGGGAATAACAGCACCGCCTGCTCTTCGTTCAAAAAGTATCTTAACGACTGCTTTAAGCTCAAAGACCTCGGGCCTCTCAAGTATTTTTTGGGCATCGAAGCAGCACGTGGACCGCGTGGCCTCCTTCTCTCTTAGGGCAAATATGCACTGGATATCCTCTCTAAATCCAGTTTATCTGCATCTAAGCCCGCTGCATTCCCTATGGAACAGAACCACAGTCTTGCTCTTGCTGGGCATCCTCTCCTTTCTGATCCAGGACCATATCGGCGACTCATTGGTCGCCTTGTCTACCTCACCATCACTAGGCCTGACATTTGCTATGCGGTCCATGTCTTGTCCCAGTTCATGCAGTCTCCTCGTTCCCAACATTGGGACGCCGCACTTTGGGTTTTACGGTATCTTAAAGCCGCCCCGGGCCAATGCTTGTTTTTGCCGGCTGATAGTCCTCTTCAGATCTATGCCTTTTGTGACTCAGACTGGGCCAGCTGCCCAGTCCGAGTCACAAATTCTTAGTTTAGACAAATTATTACACATTAAGCTGAGGTATAGGATATGATATACCCCGATTTTGATTGTAATTTATCTAGATCCTATTAGGTAGCTTATTCATAATTTAATCTCCACAGTTACGTTCATATGTTATATAGAGTTATGAGTATTGTCATGACCTATTAGCTATTCGTGGTGCCCTAATAAAGCAGTTGAAAAAAAAATTGTAACTTTTAATTATCAATATCATTTTCTTATTATCGGGTATCGGGAAGAAAGAGGAAAAAATAGTATCATCCGATAATATGCAAATCATGGAAGATCAATCCTCCATTTAGCTCTTTTGCAATGATTGTAACCGGCGTCACACATTGATAGCCTCCCAGAAAAAGAAGTGCACTGTGCACTTCTCACTCTCGCGCGTCAACAGGGAGAGGTCAGGTCCAAGTTGAGGGCAAGGGATTCAACTTAACTTTGCAATATGATCAAATAACAAGTCCGTAAAAGGCAGCTATTACTATAATCATGAAACTGAGAAAAAAAAAAAACACCAGCTACAATAAGAGCAAATGTAACAAAAGAGTGCTTGTTGCTTTCTTT